>QLOY01002369.1:0-27093 GCA_003313965.1 Megacollybia marginata
TCCTGTTGGGGTTTTGATCTCCCTCACTCTCTTTGGTGACACTCAGCTTCTTGTGGGGTTGTTTTCGGGAAGGATCGGGCTGAGCACTCGCCTGAAATTTTTGTGACAGCCGAGATGGCATTGCTGCAGCCTGTTTCTGGAAGAATTCGACATCCCTCTGGGAATAACGAAGCAAACAACATCAGGAAGACTTAGTTAACGTACCTGAGGGAAGATTACAGCGTATTCTCACTGAAGTGGTCTCCTCTCTATACATGGTCTGAGTGTCTCGAGTCATTAGAATGATTAATGAATACCGACTTCCTGCTTCAGAGGTATCTTTATGAGTATTGATAGATGTTTAACTTTTGTCGCTTACTTTGTGGCCCTACACTTCCGCCCTCCGAGACACTTGGCATTGCTGCTTGCTTATGGGTTGTAGGCTGCTTGTATACAGGCGCAGATTGAGGTGCAGGTGCAGTTGCCAGCCTAGGCATGGGTGTAGCTGTAGTTGCTGTTGCCGGCCGCAGCTTGGAGGTCTAGATGTGGGTGCAGGTTTAGATGCAGGTGCAGGTTTAGATGCAGGTGCAGGTTTAGATGCGGGAGCAGGTTTAGATGCAGGTGCAGGTTTAGATGCAGGTGCAGGTTTAGACAGCGCGGGTGCAGGTTTAGATGCAGGTGCAGGTTCAGACGCTGTTGCTGTTATAGGTGCGGATACTTGGGATTGAGAGTTCACTTGAGAAGGCCTCCGAACGAGTTCAAACTGGCCTCCATGGTATATATCCTTGATGAATTTAATCCATCTTGTAAAATCAGAAATCGACTTGAGTTCGCTAACGTAGTTTTGACCCTTGTAAGTAAATGCAAACTTGCCTTTCTGAACTTTGGAAGCCTGTACAGAAAAGTATTCAGTGTCAGTTTATGCAACACAGTACCTTACCTTGATAGCTTTATTGGCGACAGTGTCGATATTGGTTTCTTCTGTTATAAAAGGGTGGATAGCACTGTTGAAGTAAATCGGAAAGGGAGCTTTGACTCCCGCTACAGATATTGGGCCCACTGCCTCGTCCTGTCTTCTGACATTTGGAACAGATTTTCATTTAAGATGTTGCTCGTTTACCTGTGCAGAAATAGGAGCTTGAGATTGACCTCCACCCTGAGTGGCATTAGTGTCCTCAGAGATCTATGGAGAGTAAAGACCCAATGCAAGGTACAGCTAATTTTTTACCTCAGTGGCAATGTTCTGATTGTGGCTCCTGAATCCTGGCGGTGCTGTCCTAGACTTGGGCATTGCCTAAGCCATGACAAGATAATCGACAACAGCATTGCGACAATGAGTGAGGCTTACTCTGGATGGATGTGAAAATTCAAAGAATGTAAGGGTACTGTAGATTTGTTTGGAAAAGAGGGGCTGAAAGCGGCAAGGTCGTTGTAGACTGAAGAAAGCGATATCTATATTTTCTGCCAATTTAAGTTCAATAATCATGTGACAAGTCACACCAGCCATACAGTTGACCTGCACTATCTCAGCTCTCGCCAGCTGCGTACTATGTGATACTAAAGAAAGAACCCTGATTCTAGGAAATAGCAGGTTGAAATGTTTTGTATCTTCGATGAAAAAAAAGCAACATCTCCCCCATTTTTATGGTGTGATTTGTACAGAACAAGGTCTTGCCCTATCCCATGTTCTCCCCATGTCGAGAACTATGCATGTGTGAGGGTCTTTCTGGTCCCGGTGAGTGTACGTCGCTAAGTAACCCAAGAAGGGATGAGTGGGATAGGAGTTATTCGATAAAACAATTGCAAATATCTCTATGGCTCTGTAGATAGCAGGGAAGTGAATGTATAACTTATGATCTTCAGCGATGGTTAAGTCAGAAGTAATGCTTACATGCTCCATCATCCAATCAGACAGAAGCACCCTAACTTCCAACCAGACCTATACGATCGCTGGATTCCGAGCTTAAAAAGCTCAAAACCCCCATCAGACCACAAAAATGAGTTAACTGAAGAGCTGAAGAGCTGAAGATATACATCCGCCAAAATAAAGTATCAAACACCTCAAGCCAGAAAATCAGTATGCTGAAACAGTAATGGAAGATCCTGAGGCCCCGAGGAGGCGTCCAGGATGGTGAAAGGTGTCAAAGACATCTTTTTGGAGTCCCTATGGGAAACCCGAGAGGGCAAGATCTGACCTGACTGTCGAGAGGGTGGTGTGGTAGCATGGGCAGTGGGACAGAGAGAAGCTGGACCAGGAAGAGCGGCAGACTCTGTTTCGATCGTTTACTTGGTAAAGGTTGAACCTAGATAGGCTCTCGTGGACACTGAGTGGAATGTATGATCGATAAGCAAAGAAGCTGGAGTGTAGACTGTCCAGCCTGAGACAGAAAGTGCTGAGCTCTGAGGCAGTACTGGGTATTTTACGGACACACCTAAAGAATAAGACAGTTACGATTTTAAACGGTGGATGGATTAAATGCTGACATTGAATGGTACAAAATTTTTCGTAAAACAATCTCATTAGATGGACCTTTTATGGCAACAGAAGGTCCTGGGGCTCTGTGAAGGCATCCAGGATGGTTAAAAGTGTCAAAAAGACACTTTTTGGAGTCCCTAAGGAAAACCCAAATATGCAAGGTGAGGGTCAGTGGTGAGGATGTCACAGTGTCACAGGTTCAACATTTAGCCTGCTCCACGTCAGAGTCACACTAGGCTTCTTTTGTTGATGTGCAAAGTCAACTTCTTCAACTTCAACGTTCAATGTTCAACAGTAAGTTCCCCTCCTTTATCAACACTTCTAATTCAATTCTTTTTCTCCAGCTGTATAACTTGAACCAGCTGTACAATACTTCAGGGTATCTCCTTTCAGGTTACCCATCAGATCATCTTGTTGATGCAGCTGACACATAAACAGCTACTTTTAAATCCTAAACTTCTGTTAGTCAATTCTGTAGATACAGACGATGTAACACTTGGTAAATGACTTCATGGAAAAAACGAGTGATTAACCCTACATTTCAGATTCTGCGTGTCTGGTTGCCATCCTCAATGACAATCTGAACTGTATAACAACAGACTGCAACTTTATTCCTGCACCCGCTTGGTGGTGCATGCGAAGTGCAAGAGAAAAAGGATTTCTTCTTTGGTGACGGCGATTTTCTTGTATGGCTGCAGCCATACATTCCCTCACTACCCCACCTGCCATTCATTCATTGCCGAGAAGCAGATGTTTATGAAAATAACTGCTCCTTTTTGTGGGAGCTCCCTGACAGTGGTAGGGATTTCATCCACCACAGCACAGATATCAGTGGTTTTGGTAAGCTCAGTCCGAGTGTACTTTCCCAGTTGTTTTCCTTTGACAAAAGTCTTCAGGAATGTATCTCCTGCCTTCCTCTACACGCCCACGACCACATCGAGACAGGGCTTTTCAGACAGTTCCTTTTCGAGATAGGTGCTCTTTTCAATCAACTTGAGTGTCTATCTATAGGGTTTCATTCAATTTGTCGAATGGTTAGAGCAGTACAGCAAATGTTGTTGGAAATGGAAGCTTACCTCAACTATGTGGCCCTTACTCCTGGTGCAACCCCTCGAGTTTCTGTCAGTACATACGTGAACAACATCCAACATGTCCAGGAATTTCAATCAATAGGCATAAGGCATTGGCTGATACATCCCACTGAGGCTGTGGTTGGAAAAATTTGTATTAAAGAAATCACGCAAATGCGTCATTTTCAGGAATTGGGTCTGTCACTTGAGGATCTGCTCCCTGACAGTCCACCTATCTACCAGGGCCCTCTTTCCAGTCAGAAAAATTATGAGACAATCAAATCTCATGGACGTAATTGTATTCGTTTTCCAGATCCCTTCCACATCAATATAGTTCCCCAACGTCTCGCACCACTCACTTCACCCAGTCAGACCCAATCTAGTTATCGTCGACTACAGCGACTTAAGAAGTCTACGTCAATTAGTAAGTCATTTTCGTTTATATCGACATCACCTTAGCTTTGCTCAGAAGGACAAAAGCGCTTCAAACACATTCCTTGTAGTAAATTTGAGGATCCCGTCTGTCCATTCTATCCTCCCTCTATAGAAGCTTGGAAGCGAGCTCAGCTTAACATTGACACTGACCCTTCACAATTCTACTACGAACAGTTGAACAGTGATGCAGGATACATCATCGCTGAGCCTGCCTTCATGGTCTCGACAGAGAAAGAGGACAAATCAGTGGCGTTCTTTTGCTCGTGGTTGAAGTACTGCCCTCTCCTTCTTTTTCGTCTTGCTTTTAACGGTAGTGCAGTACCCAAACATGGCAGGGCTTGGAATGTCCTTTTGGCCTCACGGTACTTAGCCAGTCTCAAAAATACTGAGCCAGGAGAACATACAACGAAACAGCATGATGTGATGCCTCTTCTCTGAGTCAGCAACAGTGCAGCTCACAGCTCTGAGTCAGAGATTCAGACCAAGGAGACCATTGATCTTGACAGTCTAGAGTCCTCGTGGCACGGCATTCAGTTCGAGAGTCTAAATGAACAGCATTTCGAACAAATTCTCTGGGAGCTAGCAGAGATTAATTTTCAATACAAATTCCAAGCTCTAGACTTTCGCTGCAGACGTGGTACCCCCTTTGAAAATGACCAGAATGTTCATGAATCCCTTATGGCCTGTTTTCCTGATGGTGCCTTCTCAGTTCCGTCTCTTTCAACTGCCAACCATGGAATTGCGAGTAATTTGATGCAAGAACGAGCTCATTACCTCTTTTCAATGGCTAGGGTTATGTCAAAGTGGTGTTGGGTGAATGCGCATGGCTGGATCACCTGAGTTGCTGATAAGCTGAAGTGGACATTAAACGATCTGAATGAACTGGAGAACGAGATTGCAAGTTCCTACACACAGATCTTCCATAATTGTTTCAGACGTGCAGCAATCCTACCTCGTCGTCTTTCTCAAGATGCTGTGGATGCCTGCCTGTTGGCAAAACGCACATCTCACCCTTTCTTGGCACCTTGCTTGGCCAACGAACCCACAGTCATCGTCAATTCTCATCTCACAATCTATCCCTCCTGACCGTAAGACTTTCTTCATATATCCCCCTTTTGTGCTGAACTCTGATCTACAGGTCGTAGAATGTAGTAAGCTATATCACAAATCCCTGCTGTGTGCTTAATATTTTCAGGTTGCCTGCTTGTATGACCGAACATTGTTTTAGTGTGCAGTAGGTGAAGTCGTGTAGTGAAAATCTAATTTATATATGTTATTCAATATTAGATGACTTGATTAGATGGCATTGATTGATTAGACTTGGAGGCACTGAGCGAGTGGTCAAGACTGAGAAAACTTGATGACTTAATTTCGTCGAGGGTCTATCTCAGTAGAATATTAAACTAAGTACTGACAATACTAATTTGAGTCTGGTTGGAAGAAATGCATAAACAATAAGTAAAATTCAACTTTAACTTGAGTCCCGGAGAGTCCATGTGACCCTCTCACGACTTCCAACCCTCTTCGACTCTCCCTACTTACATACAGCATTTCCCTTGGGATGCCAGGGTGGCGTTTTAGTGAAAGCCCACTCACCTTTTCTCAAATCCGTCCAGGCATGCGACATTCCCTACTATCTGTATGGCATTTCCTTTGGGATGCCAGGGTGGTCTTTTAGTGAAAGACCACCTCAACCCTCTCCCGAATCCCCATCCACTCATGCAGCACCTTCTTCAACACCCTCCCTCCATCGATTTAGTCCTTTAGAGGACCTGAGAATGTTACATTCTCATGTGTGTTCCCCCTTTCTCATGTTAAGAGCCTGCTGACCATCCACATAGTGGGTGGCGTTTCAGTGAAAGCCACTCTCACCTTTTCACAAATCTGTCCACTCATGCAATATTCCCTACTATCTGTATGGCATTTCCTTTGGGATGCCAGGGTGGTCTTTTAGTAAAAGACCCTCTCCCGAATCCCCATCCACTCATGCGGCACCTTCTCCAATACCCCCTCCGTCGACTTAGTCCTTTAGAGGACCTGAGAACATTACATTTTCATGTGCGTTCACCCTTTCTCATGTCAAGAGCCTGCTGACCATCACCATAGTGGGTGGCGTTTTAGTGAAAGCCCACTCTCACCTTTTCTCAAATCTGTCCACTCGTGCGATATTCCCTACTATCTGTATGGCATTTCCTTTGGGATGCTAGGGTGGTCTTTTAATAAAAGACTACCTCAACTCTCTCCCGAATCCCCCCATCCACTCATGCGGCACCCTCCCTCCGTCGACTTAGTCCTTTAGAGGACCCATTGTTACATCCGTGCACTTAGACTAATCAACCGGCCCTTAAAAGCCCTTGTTCTCATTATATCTATTCCTTGTTCCGTTTATATCCTTGCATTCATTACTCTTACTAACATTCATATTACTTAACATTCATAAATAGTCCCTTTCAATGTTTCTTTATTATCGACTAAAGTAGATAGCACGGCCTCTAGTATATAAGCCTAGCACCAGTGTTGTATACTTCAGTTTAGAAATCAACTTGGATTACGCTCAATACTCTATTCTCTCTAACTCCTCTCTAACTAGGTATCGGCCCTCGCTCCGCCGAGGCTTCGCCGATACCTTCGCCTAAACCCACGATCCAGCAGAGGGCATAGCCAAAGGGTTTACCTTGGTATTCTTATCAAGGGTTTTCTACAAGCCATATCTGTCTATACATCTCGGGCTTGCATTCGGCATAGTCCTTACACCCATGAACGTTTCATTCTCATGTGTGTTCACCTTTCTCATGTCAAGAGCCTGCTGACCATTGCCCAGGTCCCATATAGTGGGTAGGATAAGCTTACCATAGCCTTACTCCCTTACCATCATGCCCTGTGTCCAAACTGAGGCTCAACCTCTAGCTGCACAACGATGGCATTCCAAGTGTCTGAGACCGGATGACACAAACATTCTACCCCCTCCTACAACCGATGCAGAAGTACAAGACTGAATACAGGAGATACAGAAGCGTCTTGATGAGGATGTCATTGGCAACCTAACCTGTCCTGTCTGCCTCCTTTCCTTCCAGACAAGACAAGGGCTCAAGAACCATATGAATACGGCCAAACGGTGTGCATGGTATAGACACAGAAAACTGGTTGTCAAACCCATCAACATGAACGCTATGAACGTTGACGAGCCTGCTCCTGCTCAAATAGAGCTTGTCCAGGCAGAAACAGTGTCGCAGATAACAGTGAGATTTAGCTCTCCAGACACGTCTGTCAGAGAAGTGGTTGGAGGAGAGGGTAGACGAGGCATATAGCAATAGCTTTGATGCAAACCTCGATGAGGACATGCACGAAAGTAGCAAGGAAGTGGGCAAAGATGAGTTGGATGATCAGGATATAGATCCTGATGAACAGGAGCAGGTCTCTTTTTTGTGGCAACAATACCTCCAGGACACCCATAATCCTTTTGAAGACACCGAAGACACAACAGGTGAAGTTATAGATGCATCCATGGAGAACTGGGCAGGACCATCTACCGTCAATTTCGTCCCTTCAGACAATGTCATTGAGGAAGAATGTGATCCTCTCCTTAATGCAGGAGCAACACTCAGCAACGCGCCACCTGATCTAAAAGAGGAATGGTGTCGGAAGCACCAGCTAAATGAGAACCTTTTTTCTCCCTTCAAATCGGAGAGTGGCTGATTGGGTAGTCAGAGACTTGCTGTCAAACAGCTTGTGCGACTGTCTTCTTAAAATTCCAGGGGTAATGCACATTCAAAATCATCAGGTTAATTACTAAAATATTATGCAGATGGTTGAGCGACTGGATCTTTCCTTCAAAGATACATGCACTTTATACAAAAAAGTCGACACCCTTCCAGACAGAGTGGGACCCTGGCATACGAAAGTGCTCTCATTTTCCGATGCACCCGAGGAGCAGTTCGTGTTACGCTACCGGGACTCACTTCAGGCAGTAAAGGCCCTCTTGGGAGACCCAGCTCTTGCAAAAGACATTGTTTATTGGCCGAAACAAATCTTTCAATGGCAGAATGATACACAAAACATCAGGACGCTACATGAGATGTGGACAGGGGATTGGTGGTGAGTTCTAGTATAAACCTTTCCTGTTTGCTCAGTCCCTTTCTTAGAAGAGACTTCCAGGGAAGACCATTGCTCCAGTAATAATCGCTACCGACAAGACCCAGCTGACCCAGTTTGGCAACGAAAAAGTCGCTTATCCTGTCTACCTCACATTGGGTAACATACCCTGCCATATTAGGCAAAAGCCTTCCAGGCACGCATGCATCCTTATAGGTTATCTACCTACCTCCAAAATCAATGACACCAAGCTTACCGAGGCAGAGCACAGATCGCGGACGAGTCGCTTGTTCCATGATGCTATGTGAATCATCTTGGAACCATTGAACGTTGCCAGCAAAAAACGAGGTGAAATCATAATCTGTGGTGACGGTCACACTCGCTCTGTTCTGCCCATTCTCGCCACGTACGTCGCTGATTACCCGGAGCAGTGCCTTGTCTCCTGCACAAAGAAAGGCACCTGCCCACGCTGTAAAATTCCTGCACCCAAAATTGCTGATTTGGACCAGACATACCCCGACCGTACATCAGCAGATAATCAACAAAGCGAAGAAGAACACGCCATCAAATAGGGCTTTTTACCAAGCTTGTCTGCAGAAGGATGTAGGGTCGGAAGTAATACAACCTTTTTGGGAGGGGTTCGTGTTCGTCGACATTCATCTCAGTATAACTTTGGATGTTCTGCATCAGCTTTACCAAGGTGTTCTTAAGTACCTCATCACATGGCTGGAGGAGTGTATGTCCCCTTCTGAACTAGATGCCCGGATATGTTGCTTACTGCCATCGTATGGGGTCACACATTTTAAAAACGGTATCTCATCTATAGGTCGAGTCGCTGGCTATGTTCACAAAAATATTGCCAAAGTACTCTTTGGGTGCTTGATAGGGTCCAGCAAGATACACGAGAAGGGTATTCGAGCAGCCAAAGCAATCTTGGACTTCATCTATCTAGCACAGTATTCCAGTCACAATGCTATCACTCTGCAGTTTATGGAGGATGCCTTGAAGGAATGGCGGCAGAATAGGGACTGGTTCATATCTGCAACCAGTCGAAAGGACTTTGACATACCAAAGTTCCATTCTCTCATTCATTATGTGCAGTGCATCAAAGATTTTGGCACTACAGACAATTACAACACTGAAATGTTCGAGCGTCTGCACATTGATTTTGCCAAGAAGGGGTGGAGAGCATCTAACAAGCAAAATGAAACACCCCAAATGATCAAGTGGTTGGAGAGACAGGAAAAGGTAGCTTCCGTTGAGCGTATGATAGAGCTGGCAAGGCAGGAGGAAGAGGCAGAGCAGCTATGTATTGCGCAAACCGAGCAGCGGCACTTATCAGCCCAACTTTCTGACCAGCCAGACATTGAACGCCAGATGTTGAGATGGGTCGGGCAAGATAATTCAAAAATTGTGCTAGCAAAGAATTCTTCCCTTACCCTCATGTCAACCGTGGAGAACGAGTATAATTGCCCTACTTTCACCCTAGCCTCATCACATTCCTCACTCGGATTTTGAAGATACACTCGGGCTTCCAACTCCCTTTTCTTTGAGTCAACGTTTATAAAAAGGTCAAACTTATTCAAGAAAAAGTTGACGAACAAGATGACGAGAATGTATATACGATCAATGCTACACCTTTGTGGCAAGATACTGTGGTTGTATTGATGAGCCAGAAGGCAGAATCTGCAGGCCTTCATGGTAAGTCCTTTTAACAGTGGTGTGTAACTTCCTGACTCTGCAGTAGGTTGTAGAATCGGTCGGATTCAAGTGATTTTCTGTTTGCCAGAAAAAGATGGTGATCAGATTCTGCATCTACCCAGATATCCACTTGCTCACATAGAGTGGTACACGAGACTCAAGTCTGGTCCGGTCGGCATTCATGGAATGTACCATATACAAAAACCACAAGAAATCGAGGGTGTAGTTGTTCTGCTGATCCAGATCAGACAGGGTTGTATGCTATTTCCCAACTTCAGCACCCTCCCAGCAGTCAGACGTGACTACTGGGATTTTGATAGTGTGCTCGATATCTGTGATTCATTCTTCCTCAACCACTGGCAGAGCACATATTCATACCAGACTCTGTATTAACTCAGAATGCCAAATCCAAGATTTGCAAAAGGCATACATGCGTCAGAATCACATGCAAGTTCAACAACTTGTTCCTGTGGCAGGGTGACATTCCTTTCGAGATTATTTACTAGACGGTTGCTAGCAAGGACCTTTGGACCCAGAGCTGGGAATTTTGTAGGGAGCTGCTATTGTTTCTTATTTCTAAGCACTTAACCAGGCCTCAGGTGCGGCCTAGCTGTAAATAAACAAGAACAACTTTGTTCTGACCACCATGTCCTCACCATCAGATGATGTGCAGGATAAACCAATGCACGAGGAGAACGAAGATGTCGAGATGGGAGCTCTCACAGATGACAGCTCAGATGAAAAGGAGGAGGACGAAGAGGAAGAACAGCAAATACGACAGGGTTTCATGAGAATGAGGATGAGGAAGAAGAGACACGCCACAGAAAACTGCAAAAACGGCATCATTGACGAGAAGAGATCCTCAAGGAAGATGATCTCGACCTGCTTGAGGAAAACACAGGCACATCCTTCAAGCAGAACAGACTTGCACAGCTCAGACGCAGGGCCGTTGACTCGGACTCTGATGACAATGACGATCTCGACCAAAAACAGGAGCCAGTAGGGGATATCCAGACAATATTTGATGAAAGAGAGTACGATGACAAAAGTCTTCACTCCTTCATAACAGACTCGGATGAAGGCAAGGGCGATGAGGCAGCATGCAAGGCTCGCAGGGCTGAAAAACGAAGAATAGAAGCTGCAAGACGAGTGCAGGGATGATCACATTGCATTCTCTCAGGCATAGATGCTAATGCTTGGGACGAAATACACAAAGTCTTCAGTAACAGAGACGAATATGACTGGGCTCTTGCTGGAGACAATCTCATTGATGACCTCAAAGAGATAAAGACAAAATACACAGATGTCTTTGAACCTTCTCAGATTTGCGACCGTCTATTGACTGAAGACGACAATCCTATATGCGCGCAGGACATCCCAGAGCATATGCAGCTTTCCACCTCATCCCTTTCCTTTAACACTTCACTTTCTACCCTTACTCAGCTCTCACCAGACGACATCAACAGTGCATGTGGATCACAATGCATCTTTCTACCCGCAAAACCCTCGAGTTTTTTTGGCCCAGAAGGTCAGTACAAGCATCTCCCTCTTGTCCAGGAAGTCACTTTTGTCCTCAAGCAGTTCTTCATCAACAAGTACAAGGTTCCTTACATCTGGTCCCACAAATGTGACCAGATCTGCTACTTTGATATCACAGATCTTGCTCACACTTGCTCAGAGCTTCTCAGTCAGTCAGAGCTTTGGTGTATATATACCCTCGGCCAAAAGTACAGATCCCTAATCGCTCATCGTCATGCCCTGCAGGCTTTGTACGAGCGACTCAGAGTCAACGACGCCTATTTCACTGAAGAGATTCAACCCAATCTTGGTAGTGTGGAGATGATCGCTGATGTGATGGAATGGCTCATCAGGACAAAAAGGCTACAGAGGACGAGTTCCGGTTTCATGATGACAAAGAAGAATTAGAGGGATTCAGAAAACCCAAGATGCCAGTCGCATTTCAGCTTACGAGGTGGCAAAGAAAATTGTCATCTAGCAGACGGCTTTGGCATTAGGCCCACGGAAATCGTCCAAATTTTCATTTTGGACTCTAAAATTGTCTTTGTAGAGGATCCAGAGCTTGCTCCTTCCGTTTATGCAGAGCAGTTTGCAGACCCAGACCCACTGAAAGCTCTGTCCTCAGATGAGCTTTTACGTAGAGCTTGAATGATCCTTCCTACAGAGCTGGGTAAGGATCCACGGCTGCATGACTTCACTCACCAGATCTTCAAAGAGCATGTGTTTATCACTATAGAGCCTACTCTTGTGGCATCCAAAAGATCGATGATCACCATCCTTACTTCAACTTCAAGTATCTCAGCCACAAACCTATCAAGGCCATGTACAATTCAGGGCAGTTTTTAAAAGTCCTGGCTGCTGAATCAGAGCTACTTGTCACTTTCTCAATAGAGATTCAGCAGGCAGACAAGGATCGACTCGAGAAGCTCGTCAATGCATTTTCGTCGGATGGGTTTGGATCTTCCACACAATCTTGGAACCACGAATGGTTACTGGTTGTTTGCGAGGTTCTTGAACAGCATTTGAACCCTATGGCTACCAAATGGACACGTGAATATCTACGAGAAGAAGTTGAGGACTATTTGCCTGGGCAGTGCACAATGGTTCCGAAATGTGTGTTTTATACCTTCTGCATGACCTTCCCTCACATACCTAGCGTGTCAATGTTGCACCGTACAAATCCAAAGATGGCGAGCCTGCATCTGTTGTTGCTGTCTCATGGGGTAAAGGTGATCCACGTGGGGACACAATCAATATCAGACAATGCTTAGCGGTGAAACAACCAAGACTCTGAAGCAGAACTTTGTTATTTCTGCCACCATCGTTTGGATTGATAATCACTCGATACTTGAGCTCCATCAACGTGGGTGGTTCATTATACATAAAGTCTCCTCTAATTGCTTTAGCGACCACCGATGTTTTGATAGCTTCTTGCCCTTCCCACATACGAGCAACGATCCTTTTCACTAGTTCTTGTACAGGCTTCATGTCCACCTGTGAAGTGCCTCTTTGATAGCTCAAGTTTTGCACTGAGCTTATACCTCTGGCATTCATTCAGGATTTATGATCATCCACGTTCTCAACCCAAATGCTCTGGCCTAGAAATATCTTCGAAGACTGTATAATGTTTCTGGTGGTATGCTCCTGCCCTGTTGCCCAGTCCCTGCTCATTGAAACATAAGGATACCGTTCTGCGCCGAAGTTTGAATATCGTCATCTGTTACTGAGCTTCTCGAACAGCATTCCCGAATCAGTGGTGGGGTGTCTTGGATATTCTTGTCAGCCGTTTTCATGCCTTCATCGAAGTCCACTGACTTCCGCTCAGATAAGCTAGAGTAAGAACCTCATGAAGTTTACTTAGATGTGCGTCTACCAGGTGAGATTGATGCATATCAGAATCACTTCGGTACGACCGCTTATCCTGAACTTTCAGAATAGTGACATTCAGCAGATTCATGCTCATTCTATTTCACCAAACCTTTCATGCAAATTGACAAACATCATGTCCATGGTATGTATATACCAGTGATGTATACAGCATTTCGACTGGGAAAGAGGTGATCATTTTATTTTTGTTTTTATCTTTGGTGGGACATGCTCCTCGGAGCCACCCATCGACTAATAAAGTTAGATTCTATGGATAACTATCTTGGCTCGGATGCTGAAGGATCCTGAGTTTGAAAACCCCAAAACCGATCTGCGTAGAATGTATGACACTGCTGTAAAGAAGCATAGTCTATGGCATTGCGGGTTGGAGTAAACCTTTTTATGCTGACTTCTTCTTATGAGCCATCCTCATCTAGATCCGAAAACACTCATGACTTGACTACCAGCATGCACTTTGTTACATCAGCTCCCTTCCTGCCTTTGTTGGAAGCTCAACTTTCCAACACCTCCAAGGTGATTTCTCCGATCTTATTTCGCTGTGAGTTTGGCATGGTGGGTCACCAGAGGACGTTCTGGGTTTGACATTGAAGGGTTTTATGCCACAGATACAGCACATCCCCTATTCTCAGAACGGTCGACTCCTCCGGATTACTGGAGTTTGCTGTCCAACTCCTCCCCGAGTCTCGCTTCAGTACCCAACCCCTGGGGACCAATTATCGATAGGATATGTCTGTTAGGGATATAGCTATAGATGCATTGGGGGCTGAACTGAGTCCATGGCTGTATCCAAAGTTGTTGAGGCATATTGAGGAGTAGGTGATCTTACCTGTTTCATCGAGATACTGACTCTTTTCCAGGTACCATTTGATCAAATTCTTCGATCAAGTTTCGATTAGCCAGCAAGTACAATCATCTATCCCTTCTTCATCTATTGACTGTACTCAACAGAGACAATGGCTGTTATACCCCTCCTCTGTTTCCTCCTCACCTCTCTCCTTCATGTCACTGCAGCTTATGATAATCCTCTAGTCCATCTCAACTATGGCACCTTCCAAGGCAAATACGACCCAACCTACAACATATCCTACTTTCGTCGCATTCCTTTTGATGCATCCACCTCCAGCCCAAACCATTTTCACACTCCCCAACCTTCACCACAAAACCTTCATTCCCTCCTTCGTCGGAGCAAACGATTCAGAGGCTGGGTTTGATTCCTGGCTTTGAGGCTACCTCCTCCGGTTTGATGAGGTGAAGATTGCGGAGGCGAAGAAGCTCTATCCACTGAACGGGACGATGAAGTATATGGTTCTCAATACAGTGAGTGTGAGAGCTGGGATGGTATACTGCGACACTGTCCTATCATGTCCTGCACTTTGGATCGCTGAGGCATCGGGGAGAGGCTATATTGGAGAATAAACCATACCTCCAGCTCATCATTCCAGAGCTCAAAACAAAACCATCAGCAACCTCCTTTTCTTCCATGTCCACTACTTTCCCAATCATATCAGGATTAGGCAAGGTATCCACAGACTACGAAAAAACCCACCTCTCCATTGTCAAATCCCCCACCTCTCTCAACGAACTTATTGTCCATTATGCTGGTCGTGTTATCTGGCTTCTGTCAGCTAGCAACTGGAAAGTAGTCTTCAACAGATTACGGAACAAAATCCACTATCTAGCGTCACACTCCTCTTCCTCAACATCATCCAGACAATCGACTACTCCCTCAGAAGAAAGCAACCATTCAGGTCCAACCCTAGTAGGTGTTTCAACAGGCCCAGACACCCACGACCTCCAAATCCTTTCCCACTGCATCCTAGACCGAATCCGTCTGATCCAAATCCTAACCGAACTAAGCTCCCTCCTAATCAACATGTCGAAACCCTCCTGATCGACATGTCGAAAGAACACCAACTCGAAATCGCAGGTCCTCTACACGGAGCGATATGGAGCTGGATCGAATGGTTCCCGTACAAGTTTTCGACCAGTTGAGCAGCCTCGTCAACCGCTTAACTGGTAGAGGACAGAGTGACCTGTGCAGAGGTGACGGCCTGCACAGGTTACTTTGTCCCAACATACCTGTTATCACTGGAGCTTGACGAACCCTCAGACTCCGGTGTCTCAGGCTTTCAACTGGTTTGACCAACAGTCACATGCCGTTGTCGCTCTGACGTGGTGAAAAGGAACCTCACGGTGTGAGGCGGGCTGACTGCGCTGGAAATGGAAGTGCTCAAAATGGGCTGATGCTAACACCAACTCTCACTAACACACACACACACACACACAATGCAAATGCAAGCACTAAATCCAACACCCAAACACCTCTTTTAAGGTATTCCTTTGGAGACTAGAGAAATGAACTACTAAAACTTGAAACTTCTATAAAAAGTCTTGAAGTCCTGTGGGGTGTTAACTACTGACTAAGCAAAGTTCTCCTGACTACAGAAGACTCTCCCAATCACAAGCTATCTATGGGTGACTTGAAACAAGCCAAAACGAGCGGTTTAGACTCGAAGTGGGGCTACTTAATTAAGCAGCAAGGGGCAGTTTCCCTAAAAAGGTACTACTGAATGAGAAGGAGAATGTTCCCTTGAGGTACTGATCTCAGAGACGGGAGAAGGCTTGGTTTAGACTGTTCCGCTGTAGGTACTAAGTCTAGGGACAAGTTACTAAGAACTCTGCTGGCGACTTTTTATTTAACTGTGTTCCCTTGAGGTACTTAGAGTTTTTATAGTCTGAAGTGCAATGTATTCTCTACTGGGTCTCTATGTTCTTCTTTATCCTAGCTAACTACTGCCTTTTTATACAGGTCCGTGGAGTCTAATTTTAACTACTTTCAACTACTAGTACAAACAATTGCTCAGTGGTGAGTCAGCTGGTGATTTAGAAATGACTCGACTCTATTGAATCTGAGTCAGAGGCATATGCTCACAAAGGATCCATGCGGTGTGTTAGGTCTGGATGAGTTTCAATGAACCTGTCCTACCCAGGTTCTCTCTAGGTTCTCTCTCAATGTCTCTGCTGAGGGTCGCATGCTCTAGCGAGGATCTCTAGCTTTCCAGCGATGTAACCAAGTTGCATATTACGCATTTACCTAACACGAGGATCCGCGATGTCGATCTTTACTACTATCCGACCTCGGTGAAAAGGAACCTCACAGTGTGAGGCGGGCTGACTGTGCTCGAAATGGAAGTGCTCGAAATGGGCTGGGAAACACCAACACCCACTAACACACACACACACTAAATCCAACACCCAAACACCTCTTTTAAGGTATTCCTTTTGAGTTTGAAGACTCCTGTTAACTAAACCTGGCAAGATGGTTCGCTCTAAGAAGAAGTACTACGTCCGCAGGCGCTCAACCTTGACTAAGTGATGTCTGCTCTGACTCAGAGAGGTGCACAAGGCTTGTAGGAAGGTGTGAGAATCGACCCAAACTAGTCTACTGGTCTCTACTAAGCTAAGTGGGGTCACTAATGTGTGACAAAGGTGGAATAGATGAGTCAAGTTCCCTTCAGGTACTAAAGACTAAGAACGGGGACTTTCCCTTTTAGGTACTAAGTCCTAGAGGCGTCTAGAGAGGTAGGAGATTGGTAGAAACTGTTCCGCTGAAGGTACTGGGTCTCCACTGGCGACTTTATTAGCTGTGTTCCCTTAACTTAGGTACTTAGAGCTCAATAGTCTGTTAAAGCGCAATCTATTCTCTACTGGGGGTCTCTATGGGTTCACTATTCTGCTGAACTACTCTAAACTACTGCCTTTTTATACCACTCTGCTGTGTCTATTTTTGTTCGCTGGTTGCTCAGCAATGGTCAGCTGATGCATAGTCTTACTCATGCTGTGTAAATAGCCGAGAATATGACTCCATCCAACTCCTTGATGTCCACTGGGTCAGTTCCTGCCCTAGGAGCACTATCCCAGTTGATAGCCCTACTCTCTAGCATCACAATGATATAAACATGTCTCTATTTCTCTGCTGATGGTCCCAAGCTGTAGAGGCAACATTAATAACACTTCGCTGGCATGGTTTACTCTGGTCTCGGCTCAGCAACAGTTCCACGGGTGATATTCCGTGTTCTCTTTGAGTTTCCAACTGGTTCAAGTATATGTTCAATTTCCTGCTTCATAAAGCTCAGTGGAGGCGATGCCAGCTTATCTGACCTTAATTTAGCTCTTGTACACATCTTAGCATACCTCAGCGGGGCTGCGCATTTTATGAGAGTTGGATACAATAAGATAGCTCTATCAAGAGCCAACTCATTCATCTCATCCAAAGGGTTTTATGCAGTTAGAGGCCTAGGTGTTGCCTTATATGGCTATTCCACCCATCTCACTCCTCCGCTGATGGTTGTACCTCCGCGGGAGTCTTTCCCACATTTATTTAGAGGCTAGTACTTTGCAAATTGAAAGATTTCAGGCCTGGATGCATATCATGCATATCATCGGCTAACTTGGCTAACCTACTCAGATGTTTCAACGCGGATCCCTTCCGTGTCTCCGCTGGGTTCTCTAAGTACGTCTTGTAGGACTAGTCGATATTCGCTATATGGTGTATTCTCTCTCTAGGTGAATCCAGGTGGTAGTTTTAATAATCCACAGACCATGTCTCTCAATCGTCAATACCATTCTTAGCATACCGCTGCGGGCGCTTGTATTAGCTTTGAGTCGGATACAATAAGGCAGTACTATCAAGTACCATCTCATTCATCTCAACCCTAGTCTGTATTTGGTCTATTTGAGTGCTCAGCAGGCTTGTTACTCCCAGCTGCACAATAGAACGCTTCCAGCGGACGGTTGTACCTCTGCGGGAGTCTTTCCCATGTTTATGTAGAGGCTGGTAGCGTCTAATCGAAAGATTTCAGGTCTGGAACAAAAACCAGCCTATCAGCGGTCATTTTCTTCCATGCTCTATGGTCTTCTAGACACAGTATCCTATTAAATTTCACGGACCTTAGATTCTAGCTTTATCTGTTCTATGATGCTTTCAAGGACTCTGGCACTGCAGCGTGCAAGAGCAATTCCCACACAGACCATTGCTGGTGCACGGTTTGCTTCCCTGTTTCCTCACTATGCATTCAAAATCCCGAAGCCATCTATTCAATTCCATGGCTTTGCACAGAATTCAGGAGGTAAAGGTGGCTTTCCTGGCCTCTCGTTTATGCAACAGCCAGAAAAGGGTGAAGCTTTGAAGCAATACGTGCATATACTCCTCCATTCCATGCCAGTTCTATCTTAAGGCTACACAGAGCATTGATTTAACGGAAATGGCGAGGAACAGCAAGCTGGATCCTACAATTGGATGTGACGAGGGTAGGTTTCGTCATTCGAGATGGTATTGCTCCTGACTGTGCTTAGAATTTTGGCGGATTATTCAAAGTACCTTATCTGCAAGCGGTAGATCATACTAACCTTTTGTCTAGTTCTGTCTCGCAGGACAAAATCCAATCCAGTCTTAATTGGTCCACCAGGAGTTGGTAAAACTGCCATCTTGGAGGGTTTGGCTAACTGTATTGTGGCTAAAGAAGTCCCCAAAGTAGGTCCCTATACAGCTTGCTCAACATCATCCTCATTTTGTCTAGTCCTTGCACCATAAACACGTTCTTTCCCTCGATCTCGCAGCTATTGTCGCCGGGTCTGGCATTCGAGGTCAATTCGAAGAAAAGTTTAAAGCCTTGCTCTGAGATATTGAGGACGAGGGCGGTAACATCATCTGTTTTAGGGCTCCGTGTAAAAGTCATGACTTTCTAACAGTGACTTTTTAACCTGTTATTAACTGAGTTAATAACAGTTGTTCACTCCTGCCATCTAGGACAGCTGTTAGAAAATGTTAGAAAGTCTGGTGGTAGGTATGGAGTTTTACTAGCATAATCTGAAATTGGGGGATGTTCCAAGCAAAAAACAGTAAGTTAAAATACTTGCAAAGGAATCCAGTGTCATAATCGCAAGCAAATTGCGAGTCAGATCAACTGTCACACAGATGTCACACGGCACCAAATTTGACTCGATTGATTTCAAGGAGTTTCAACCCAATTTCAAGCATGAAAAGCAGCTATACATATGAGTGTGATGCTATTGAACATACCACAGACTCTTGAAAGCAGCCTGAAAGTTTCCCAAGGGGCAAAATCGAATTTCCCATGCCCTGTTAATAACTGTTAATAACACCTGTTAAAAAGAGGTCCGGGATCCCTCGAGTTAATAACTAGTTATTAACTCAGCCAATACTTTTACACGGAGCCCTAATCTGTTTCATTGACGAAGTCCGTAAGTATCATGCTGCTTCAATTATTTCTCTAATTGACACCTCTTGAAAGACACCCTCTTCAACCTTGGAAAGGCAGAGGGTAGCATTGACACTGGTCAAATGATCAAGCCAGCCTTAGCTAGAGGCCTGCAACTCATTGGAGCAACAACCCGTACATCATCTCTCCTTCATATTACACCATACTTCATCGCCCTGCTTCCAGCTGACGAATATCGTAAAACAATTGGCAAAGATGCAGCCCTAGAACATCATTTCCAGCCTATCACAATCTCAGAACCAAGTCGAAATCTCTGATGCCGCCTTAGTCACATCAGCAGTTTATACCGCACGTTACATCGAGTATATTGCCGCAAAATCCTGGACATCTTAGTAGATGCATCTTTGCCCACTATGCCATTGTCTGTTACATCCCTTGCTACTTGATAATATACATCGCAGACAGAACAGTGCTTTCTGTATGGATTCTAGTGTCGAGGGGATTGCAGAAGGCAGAAGGAAACGAGGTATCAAGGCCAGAAACTCCAAACACGCTCTTGTTGGTCAGTTTCCATTCATCTTGGTGTATGAATATATGGATGTCTTTGGAACTTGTAGATAGTAGCATGTCTGGAGTAGTCGTTAGAACTCAAATGAAGACAGCATAACGCCGGGGAGAGGTAAAAGGGAGGATAGTGTTAAAGTTCCGTGTCATTGCCACCAACGATCTTATTTACTAGAAGACGGATCACACCACGTTGAATTCACTTGATTGTGAACGCCAGATATGATTTATTGAATGGTATGTCATTTTATCAAGAATATGTGATCGTTCTGTACACAGTTCAAATCAGCCCAGAGCCAGTGGCAAGACCAAAACATACCTCAAAATTTCAAACTCGACTCCCATACTTCCATTTTCTCTCCTTCATCAATGATGTTCTCTTCTCCTTGTCGTACACTTCGTACAGCCATCCCTTCGAAGGCCGCTGAGCTGCAGCCTCATCACAGCCATCTTGCGGCATCACTATATAACGCATCCCATATAGGACGCGGAATTTGTTAAGCTTTTCTTTTAGAGTCTGGGTGTATTTTGGCCTATACAAGCTCTTAGTAACGGAACAGTGAGCAAAATGTAGTACTTACATTTTTTGGATGTGACAGTGTTAGGTTAGCTTATTTAATTTCCCACTCTCACTCTGTACCTACGAATATAACCTAGATTGATCTACAAACGACTCTGAACATATAACATTGCATACTGTGTCGTTCTCTCCTATTTCGATGCTTCCCTAAACATCCTGCCACAAACCTGCTTTAGTCCCGGCGCTTGCCCCGCACAACCTCTATAAATAGAGGATGTAATGTGACGGTCGGGTAGTGTCCCGTCATGTCCTGGTATGTCCCTTATTTTTAGGGGTCATACCAGGAACGCCGGGGAGATACTGGTGCACCGCTGACACACCACTGGTGCAGCCTCAAGACCACAGACTTTTTCCTGATGATCTATATACTGTATATTTACTGTATACCCATGTTTTCCCAGCAGACCCTATACATATATGGTTACAGTTATGGTTATAACTGTCGAGCCTAGACGTTACGATGTCACGTCACGTGTAGTTATATAGTCGTGTTTTGGCGAGTTGCCTCTTTCCTCAGTCGTTCTATCACAACGTCTGAGGTGAGACAGCTCTATTACCTGGAAGACTAATACTAACTCGTAGATAGCTAATAGGTCTTCATAGGTATAAAATAGAGTCGTTCTATCACAACGTCTGAGCTAATAGGTCTTCATAGGCGGCCTGAATTTCAACAGGTTATGGGCCTTAACTGAAAGCTGGAACCCTAAACATCGACCTCGCCCTGCTCAGATCATTTCGAATCACTCAAAATGCCTGCTACGACGCGTTCTTCACCACAGGTACGCATAGCCGACGTGCAGAAGCCGGAATCTCCACCGGCAACTCTTCCTGACTCCACGCTGCCCGTGGATAAAATGTCACCGAAAACGAGAGCGGATTTTGCTGATTTTGTCAGTCAGCACCGTAGCTCTCGCCTCGCCCTGCCAGACCTTGTCCGTCTGGATCGCACACACCCGTCAGTTGTTCTACAATCTATCTCGCCATCCACATGGATATCCGGTGCTCCCGAACTCGATTACTCTGCTCGCACCTGGAGTGATTGGGACCGCGCTTTGCAAACCTCGCTTGCAATGTTCGGTTTTTTGGCTCCTCACCTCGACCCCTCGTATTCTGGCCCTGATCGATTTGCTGAGCCGACTGCCAGTCGCAACTGGTTCATGAATGACCAGGCGGTGTGTGCGTTCATGCGATCCAAAATGTCGAAGATTGAGCTGGCGTATGTTTCGAGCGTCTCTCTTGCTGCGAAGATGTACCTAACCTTGAAACAATGGCATGAACAACGCGGACCAACGTCTCAGTTGGCTCTGATCTCTTCTGCTCTCACCGTTACTTTTGATCAATCCACACCTCTCGATTCCACTGTACAGAAAATTCGGTCCATCAACAATGAGATCTGGGCGATGGGATCTCCCACTCCCGAGGTTTTTCTTTGTCTCTTACTCGTCCGGGCTCTGAAACTGAACTACCCGCATTTGCATCGTGATATTGATAACGCGGTAGCGGGCGCTACGAAGGCCTGCCCTTTTGGATCCGATAGCATTATTGCTCGGATCACCAGGGAACAGCTTGATCCTAAAGAACCGCCTATCTCCACGCTTGCCGAAGCCCACCATGTCTCCACCCATTCCTCGAAGCCTCGCTCTGTCTGCGCGAATACCGCTTGTGGCAAGGAAGGCCATACCCTCCCATATTGTATCCGACCAGGGGGTGGCATGGCTGGAAAAACAGTTGCCGAGGCTTGCACGAAGCAAAGGGAGGATGCTAAGGCTGCTAAGGCGAATAGGACCACACCCACCGAAACCGTATCTGAAGCGCATTTTTCCACGTTGACCGCGTTGGCGACCTCACCTGTTTCCTCCATCATAGACGCACGAGTTCTTCCCTCTATGACTGCCGCGGATATCAGCGAATACGAAGCTTCGATTGTTGTGGAACAAAATCCTCTCAACACTTCAGTCGACTGGTCCAAGTACCGTCGCTCCGATGTTGCCTTCGAAGCCTGCCTGCCATCTGCAGTCCCCTCTTCCACTCGCTTCAGTGCTGTGCCCGACGATTCGCCATTCCTGATGGATACTTGTGCCTCTATCCATATCACACCCGACCGCACTGACTTCGTTGATCTTCGTCCGCTCTCTGCACCGAGATCTATCAGAGGACTTGGAGGTAGCACTGTTGCTGCTGGTGGGATTGGTGCCATTAAGATTAAAGTTGGCAAGGGTTCTTACATTGTGCTGGAGCCAGTCTTGTTCGCCCCCGAATCGACTGTTCGGTTGATCTCAGTTGCTTTGCTGTCCAAAGCGGGATTCACTACTACTTTTGATTTCCCAAGGGCTGAGGTCCGCGACAAGAAGCGGAACACTTTGATTGCTACTGGTGAAGTTATTCCAGGGCGTAACGTTTACAAGCTCAATCACGTATCCATCTCGCATCCTATCGACAGTGCGTTCCTTTCCCAACCTACTCGACTCCCTGACCTTGATACTTGGCACCGCAGACTTGGGCATGTCAACAATCAGTCCATATTGAATATGGCTACCGGCAACCTTGCGACTGGTATGCCTATCGACTTGTCCAGTGACCTGCCTGTTTGCAAGTCTTGTATCTTGGGGAAGCAGATGTGTAGCTCTGTTCCAAAAGTTCGGGAGGGGGAGAAGTCTTGTGTTCCATTGCACAAAGATTTTGTCGACCTTTGCGGTCCCCATGTCCTATCAGCATCGAAGAATAAATATTCTGTCGACATTCTTGATGATTACTCGGGTCACCCTTGGTCCTTCGGTGCAAAATCAAAAGACGAGGCCTATGAGATTGTGATTGCATGGGCAAATCGTGAGCAAAACAGACTGGGACGTAAGATTACTTTCTTCACGATTGATCGGGGTGAACTGCGCAGTCACCGATTTGATTCGTGGTGTGCCGACCGTGGCATTACAGTCTGCTATACAGCCCCCGACACTTCGGCACAGAATGGGCACAGTGAACGAATCCACTTGACCCTAATGAATCAAGCAAGGTCTATGCGCATTTCTTGTGGCCTTCCACCAAATCGTTGGGACGAATTCATGTCCACTGCTGCATATACCAGGGCAAGGACGTTCAGCAGGGCCATCAAGAAGACCCCTTACGAGCTTTATGAAGGTCGCAGACCTGACCTGGGACACATGAGGGAAATAGGCTGTAAGGCTTTTGTGTTGAATATGAAGACTACGCCGAAGGTTTCGCCGCGTGGGGAGGAATGCGTTCTTATTGGTTACGCGAGGGACTCAAAAGCTTACCGATGCTATCATCGTGCCACACACAAAGTGGTGGAATCTTTCCATGTACGCTTCGTTGAGCGGAAAGACGAGGTTATACGCGATCTATGCCCTGGCCTTGTTCTCGGGGATGTGACTGAAGATCAAAATAGCAAGGACCCCAAAGTGGATACTAAAATTGATAATCAAAACGAAGTTACACAAAATACGAACTTAGTTGAACCAGAGCTGGGACCCCCTGAGGTTACGCCAACTCCAGCGAAGACGGCAACGACAATAGCAGAAGTAGTAGATGAAGAAGATGCCAATCCTGAGCCGCGCCCCAAGAGGGTTTCTAAACCGACGGCGAAGAAGGTGGCTGCTTTGGAGGCGGAAGAACGAAAAGATGCTAAACGAGCGAGGCGAGTTCAATGCTTGGAGGAACGAAAGTCAGGTAGCACTGACCTGCAGGAGGCCCTGTCTGCTTTCTTAGGTTCTGTCAGAAATGGTGAACACGGTCCGGACTCCTCAATGCCGTTCGACAGTCTGGATGATGTCTTGGAAGGTCTTGCTGCCTTAGGAGAGGACTTGCCTGACATCGATGACCCGGTGAGCTACAGAGCGGCGATGCAGACCGAGAATCGAGACAGGTGGGTAGAGGCATGTCAAGCGGAGTTAAAGGGCATCGAAGACATGAAGGTTTTTACATTGATCCCTCGCTCCGACGTACTGAAGGATCGAAAAGTCTTGAGAGGAAAGTGGGTTCTGACGGTGAAGCGAGATAAGGCTGGAAAACCTACTCGTTTCAAGGCTCGGTATGTCCTATGTGGTTATGAACAAATCTTAGGACGCGATTACAACCGGACGACTTCACCTACTGCCAGGATGGAATCATTTCGATTGCTCCTTCACATCGCAGCTTCTATGGACTGGGATATGCACCAATTTGATGTGAAACAAGCCTTCTTGCATGGTATTCTTGATCCAGACGAAATCCAATATATGGAACAACCCGAGGGTTTTGAGGAGGAAGGAAAAGAGGATTATGTATGGCGTGTCGAAAAGGGGATTTATGGGATGCATCAAGCTGGCCGTATTTGGAACAAGACCATGCATGATAACATGGTGCATTGGGGATTCACTCGGCTTGAATGCGAGTACTGTGTCTACGTGCGGAAGACGGAGAGTGGAATAGTCCTCGTGGCGGTACATGTGGACGATTTCATATCCGTGGCTAGCTCTGCTGAAGAAAATGAAAGGTTCAAGGCCCAACTGAAATCAGAATGGACAATTGCGGAAGGTGACGCTGATTTTTGTCTGGGTATCGAAATAGAGCGAGACCGGGAGAACAAGTTTGTTTATGTCTCACAGAAGGCAATGATCGACCGCATAGTGGAACAGTTTGGACAACAACAAGCTTACCCGGCTTCTACTCCCATGGCAGAAAATGCGAACACTTTCCTGACTCGACCTCCGTCTGACGAAGTCCTTTCCGAGGAGGAGAAATTGTCACTTTCAAAACTCCCGTACCGCTCACTCATCGGCCAATTACTCTATCCATCTCTGGGGAGCCGCCCGGACATTTCTTATGCTGTTCGGAAACTATCAGAATATCTCGATTGTTACAGGCGCTCTCATTGGGAAGCGGCAATTCGTGTTGTTCGGTACCTAAAGGGGACAAGAGACTTACGGTTGAGGCTAGGTGGTGGTGGTTTAGAACTTGCCGGCTTTACGGATTCATCCTGGGGTGATTGCTACGATGGAAGACGATCTTCAATGGGTTATTGCTACACCTTGGGAGGTGGCGTAATATCATGGTCAGCAAGGAAGCAAAAAGTTGTGGCCACATCGTCGACGGAAGCGGAATATATCGCAGCTTCTGAATCCTGCAAAGAAGCAATTTGGCTCCGAACAATGCTGTCGCTTATCCCTTTGCCGAACCAAGATCCGAGTACGACACCTCTTCTGTGCAGCAAGAAAGGTGATGATTCTACTCTTCTGCACTGCGACAACAATGGAGCAGTGTGCCTGGCCCTAGACCCTCAATTCCACTCACGCTCTAAACATTTTGATATTCGATATCACTATATTCGACAATGCATCGAAGAAGGGAAAATCTCCATGTGTCGCATTTCTACAACTGACAACCTGGCCGACATATTCACGAAACCGCTGCCTGTTACCCCTTTCGTTCGTTTTCACCGACTACTAGGCTTGAGCTAATGAGAGCGAGGAGGAGTCCTTACACTTTTTCATCTTTCATTTTCATTTCCTTCACATTTTTCTTTTCCCTCACACGACGTTGACATCAAGGAGGAGTGTCGAGCCTAGACGTTACAATGTCACGTCACGTGTAGTTATATAGTCGTGTTTTGGCGAGTTGCCTCTTTCCTCAGTCGTTCTATCACAACGTCTGAGGTGAGACAGCTCTATTACCTGGAAGACTAATACTAACTCGTAGATAGCTAATAGGTCTTCATAGGTATAAAATAGAGTCGTTCTATCACAATGTCTGAGCTAATAGGTCTTCATAGGCGGCCTGAATTTCAACAATAACCATATATATACAGTATATAGATGGTACAGTTGGAGCCTTAAGTGTTCGTTGGCCTCCATAGCACAAACTGAATACATTCCACAGCTCTCACGGGTTGATTCCTTCCATATGTGCAGCAATCACCTCCTAGTTGGACAGGAGCAATACGGAGCATGGTATGGGCAGTGTAGTGTGCAGTTGGGTGATGAGTGCGACGGTCGATGTAGTGATGTTACGGCCCGGCTCGGCCTGTAAGCCGCGGCTCCAGGCTGGCTTGGAGCGGCTCAGGCTCGTCAAAATCAAAGCCTGAGCCGAAAGTCCCAGCTCAGGCTGGCTCAGGCTCGGCCCAGGCTTAAGCCGCGGCTCTGTGGGCAGATACCACATCCCAATTAATAACATTTTCCATGGTCAAAAATTGTAAGAGACCACTTCTAATGTCAACTAAGGCTACAATTATATCAAAAACATAGTATTTTACCTATTGGTAAAAGTCAGTGAAAAGCTAATATTTTAACATAATTTTCACCTTAGAAACATTTCAACTTTCCTTATGATATAACAGGATTCCTTTATGTAAATCATTTTCCCATTAGACAAAAGAAACATTTTCACAAACCATTTTTCCAGTTAAAATTAAAAAGGATACATTGTATCCAGACATTTTCCTTCCTCACAAAGGACTCATGTCAACATAAGATTTTCACTGAATGAAAAGTAGCTATAGTCACAAAGAATTTTCTTGTTGGAGAAAGGCATGTGCTTGCAAAACATTTTCTCTTGGAC
>QLOY01002372.1:0-20322 GCA_003313965.1 Megacollybia marginata
GGAATGGTCATAACGAGAGATAGGTCCAAGAGGTTGATTACTCTTGACCAAGAGACCTACCTAAAGAAAGTTCTTGAACGTTTCAACATGGTTAATGCAAATGTTGCGCATACACCATTACCAGCTGGGTACAAACCACAGGTCAACACCGATCCCGTTGATGAAGTACTCAAGAAGCAATATCAGTCGATCATAGGTTCTCTCCTATACCTCACACTTGGAACTAGACCAGACATTGCATATGCAGTAATCAAACTGTCGCAATATTCAGTTAATCCGTCTAAGCTACACCTTAATGCGGCTAGACATATCATGAAATATCTGGCGGGTTCTACCAAATATAGAATAGTCTTTAATGGCAAATCGACAGTGTCGGAACCGATCGCCTTCACTGATTCTGATTGGGCCTCCGACGAGGATAATAGAAGATCACAGACTGGTTACTTCATATTGATCGCAGATGCAGTCGTTGTTTGGAATTCCCACAAACAAACCACGATAGCACTCTCTAGCACTGAAGCCGAGTACATGGCTCTTTGCGACTGTTGTAAACAAGTTATCTGGGTTCAAAACTTGTTCAACGAACTTGGAGTTAAGTTTGTTAAACACACAACAGCAATAGTTGGCAACAATCAAGGATCACTATTCATAGCTTCGAATCCTGTTGCTGACAAACGAACCAAGCACATTGACATACGCTTTCATTTCATACGTGAGCAAGTAGAATTGAGACGAGTCAAAATGATGCATGTACCGACCAAGGATCAAATTGCTGACATACTCACAAAGAACCTTGGACGTGTACAATTCGATTATCTCAGACGAAGACTAGGTATTACTTTTAATCAGTAAGCCAGTAGTAAGTATTGGTGAAGTTTGGTAAAAGGAAAAACCTTTTGCTAAGACACTGGTGAGGTTCGCCACCTGAAGATAGGTAGGATAGAAAGTTCACTGCCAGACACTTAGCGAGGGGGTGTGTTGGAAGTGTCGTAGTCACGACACCGTGTCACTCACGTGTCTGACAAGATCACCGACATTATACCGGAATACACGCTATCAACCAATAGGAAAGATACGGAGGATCACATATACTCCTAGGTTATTCCGTCCAATAGCATATGTCCCTCTGGGAATCTGCTTACTGTCCGCAGTCATTGCTGACTGATGTAGTAGATAAGAGGTAGCCCTGTGGGCTGAGTTATATACGCACGGACCATCGTAGTTGGTATATAAGCTGTGTAAGTAGTCAGGGATAATTCGAGTACTTAGTTACTTTGCTCTATAAGCCTCGCTCTAACGCTAGCCTATCAAGCACAAGCCTTATTCAAGTAAGTAAGACATTGTTCCCTTTGCTTACCAGCCCTACCAGTGCGTACACACGTATTCATACACAAGCCATGCTGCGGGTAAAGCGGTGAGCCGAAAGGCGAGTCGCATTACTTTCATCAGTTGGATCATATTGGATATGGGCTGCCATGTGTTCGAGGATGCGTTGGTTTTGTGAAGGGTCAATGACGGCTTTGGACTCGCATCGAGAACAGACACTGCCCAGTTCTGCAATCTGTTCGTGGGCTCGGCTACTAGTAGTAGTCATACATAGAAAGCATGCGCGATCTGTATGATGCAGATTAATACAATCAATATATTAGGGTGAACTCCGCGGTGTATGCAGTCACGGATTGAGACAAAAGCGTCATTTTGGGTGAGAGCCATACAATCTCTACAGCTCGAGCTGCTTTGCACTAAAGCACCCTTACAGCTTCTGCTCTGGATATAGAAGACATCGTCGATTGAATGGTAATTCCATGGAAGCTGCAACTTGGCATGTAGACCAAATGGATATGCGGTATGGTAGCTCTGCCCATCCTGAAACGACACAATGATACCATTGCAAGTAGCTTTGTTGTCCTCTTCCGAGTCCATTGCATCCAGATCAATGATTTCGGTTGTATGAGCAACCGCCCAATGGTTGCTCTCGCGTAATGATGTTTCTAGAGCGGTTTTAGGGTGCTCAGGACGTGGGGTGGGTGTCGAGAACCTAAAACAAGGTAAGGCTCTTCTCAACACGTTTATAGGCCCGGGCTTACCGAGCATCTATAGCCTCGATCAACTTCTCTATCTTTTCCCTTATAAACCCATCTTCCAGCCCGCGAAGCTCTACAAAGTAACCCACGAATTTGACGAACCCATCGAGTCCATAACATCCTCGCTGTATCAGACCCTGGAGAATGGTATTTTCGCCCCAGCCAAAAGCTTGATGAAACATGGGATTTAAGACATTCTCCCAGTCGTCTTGGGGATCACCCAAGATACAACTCTCAGCGTCGGCCGCAAATGAGGCTAAACGGTGAGTTTCGGTCGCTTCTGGTTCTGTGGTAGGGATTTGGTTCAACTTCTCACGCAGGCAGTCAAGCAGACAAATGGCGGTTGTACAAGGCTCTCGGGTCTGTGTAGGCAATGACGAAGATGGAATAGGA
Organism: Megacollybia marginata; assembly: GCA_003313965.1. Taxonomy (NCBI): domain Eukaryota; kingdom Fungi; phylum Basidiomycota; class Agaricomycetes; order Agaricales; family Porotheleaceae; genus Megacollybia; species Megacollybia marginata. The sequence goes on from QLOY01002372.1 coordinate 2,478, forward strand.
GAGGCTGGTGTCAAAGACGGAGAGGATGGAGCCAGTTTGGGAGGGTCTGGAGAATTTAAAATTTTTGGTGCGTGAATGTTCGACAATGTTGGCGCTTTCGAAGGAACCAACGGAACTTTCTTTTGCAGGAATCCAAGCAGTGTACCATCCTTTTTTGGTGGTTTTCGTGTCGCTTTGTTTGCAGCTGCGCGACAAGCAGCAGAATCTACATGTTGTTGGAGATTGTAGCTGCCTCCGGCTCCTAATTTAATCAGCATTTTACATTTTTCGCATTCAAGGACGGTTCCCGAAGGGTAATCCACACTGGGTATGCTTGTCAGACTGGAAAACTTGTATTCAGACCGACGGCACATACTTTTTTTGGCCAGGCATAAGTAAACGTAGTCTATTACAGTGTAAATAAGCTATTCAGACTATTAGAAGTGCTTTTCGAAGCTTTCCGAGCTGCCAGAAGCTTATTTGGGCTGGGCCTACAAACATGATTTTCGGTCGGCTCGGGACCCCTCCCTCCCTAGACCCTGTGTCACGTGCCGCAATGCCGCACCCCCCTTGCCCTTTGCTGCCATCTCCCTACCAGCACGTGATACATCATGTGATACTCTAGAATAACTCGTGACGCCGGCGAGCGGCAAGGCCCGCTACTTACGGTCCAAAACAAGTTTCTCGACTCAAACATGTTACTATTATGCCCACGTTGATTCCTTCTTGCTGTCTCTTATTCTGTGATTACAGTGCTTGTTCCAACATCGTGGCGTGATGCCTGACCTTTCCATCTTTCCCACCTGCTCAGAACTACTACTCCCACAAAAACGCGAACACCTGCAGGCAGCGAAATCAGGCAAGTGTCTGATTAGGCCAGGACAGTCGCGTCCGCAATCCGTAGCCCAATTTTTGTTTGTTTGGAAAATCCTGTGTACCATGACACCAGCTCTTTCAGACAAAGGCATCTCGTCCACATCCACACCCAGTTGTTGGGATACCGTTGAGTTGAACTTCTTGTATGTTGGTCATTCACGAAGACCAGAGAGTTGCAGGGGATGTGGTGGAAAGGGAGAGGGCAGTCGGAAAATCGGAGCCGGTCGGTTAACAAGGGATTGTGATATTACATGTTTGATGTAAATCACCAGGCGACGAAATTCCCAGGGACCGGAATGTCTTCCGTCTGCCAAATTGTGAAATAGGGCGCCCTAACTAGCCCACTACTAAAGGTAGCGGGAATAGCTCGACAAACATTGTTTTGTGCTTTATTTTCGTGTCGTCAACTTTCTCTATGCGTTAAACTGCAAGAAAGGCATGGTAAATATGAGTTTCAATCAAGATCCTGGCCTAGATGAGCCCCCAAAGCGCTGCTCTAAGCATGATTGCAACAGACTCCTCCCAGCCACTGATCAAGATGGCACTTGGTACACAAAAAAGCAATGTCCTCATTGTCTAGAGCAATCAGCACGATCTAAGGCCAAGAAGAAGAGAGCTAGAGATGAAACGGACTCACCACCAGCTCGACAAGCACTGTGCCCACCACAGGATGATAATCTGACTCGAGATGATGACCAGGTATGATTTTTTCAATACACTTTAGTGCATGCATCCAGAATGGTTTAGGGTGATGTTATTACCTTCGATGACCTGCAGCAACTTTTTGTTGCACTGCGCAATGAACATTAAAAATCCAATCTCAGATTTGTTGGAGAAGTCGATATCAACCCTGATTCCTCTGTATCCCATCGTCAATGGGTTGAAATAGCCACGAAAGAGGTCTGGGCAGTTACAGGGTGGCGATTCAGGTGAGTATACTATTAAATTAGAAAGAAAATATTGAACACTTTTTTTTGAAGAGTTCATCGTCATCCTCCAATGGTCTATGGCTATAAAACACGACTATTTTGCTGTCAAGATGCTGATACTAAGGCCCCAGCACATTTCAGCAAAGGCATTGATGCAAAGTGGCGCGAGAATGTGGGAATGATGAGATACCATTGCAACGGTGTTCTCAATATCTCAGCAAGACAACTTCCCAGTGGAAAAGACCGGATTCGGGTTAATCTCAGTCATGATGCTTCACACCTACCATATTTTGATATCACCATGCCAGGCGAGGTCTTGGAAATTATCCGACATGATCTGGCCCATTCAACACCAAGCATGATTGTTAGCAAGATTCGGAAAATGTACCCCAATATCTCACACCAGCAAATATACAATGCTTGGTCTACAATGAGTGAGACACTATGGAAACGCGATCCTGATCCTATGACATCAGCTAGCAAGCTTCTGAATGATTACACACCCGAAATCGATCTATTTCGAATTCCACAAGAGGAAGGTGTTGAGCAGCTGTGTTTTGGGCTGAAGAAGGTCCTGGATGGTTTACGAGGAAAGATAGTGGAAATTGCATTGGATGCAACTTGTACGTCCTTTTTCTGAGTCATTTGACTACACTGAAATTCTTTTAGATAACACAAATTCATCAAATCTAGAGCTGTATTCAGTGATGGGTGAGTATGACAATGCAGGCTTTCCTCTTGCATACTGCCTTCTCACAACAGCTCAAGCTGTGTCAAACGGAAAGCGCAAGCGGGCCCTGGAAAATTGGACTAGCCAACTAAAGGAAAAATACGGAGTCTTACCACGCTTTGCCCATGTTGACAAAGATATGTCTGAGATCGGCATGATTCAGACTGTCTGGCCGCTTGCCAAGATTATGATCTGTTGGTGGCATATGAAACGTGCAGTCAATAAAAGAATTGGCATAGCAAAACTCTTGACAACACCCTACACCTCCAAGAGCGCCAATACTGCACATGAACTCTTCTCTTTCATTGATGTGAGTTTCCATCCCTTAGGAAGGCCTGACAAAACTGAATACGAGGGCGGGAAGCTTGATGATACTGACATAGAGGAAGACCATGTACCTGCAGCACAATCACAGCGTCCTTGGGCCACTCAGACAACAATCAAAATTCCTGCTCGTGCCCCACAGTGTCAGACATGAAGCACTACTCTCAAAGCTTCTACCAAAAATGCTACTGATAGCTCAGATGGACCTGATGAAGATTCAGAATCTGAGATGGACGCAAAGCGAATGTTTTGCCCTCCAGAATTTCGCGAGACTCTGATCAACATGCTGGAGGACACGTATTGTGCCCACCCAATGCTTCCTGGCTATGCAGCAAACCATCCTGATGCAATCTATGAATGGGCTGTGAAGCGGATCTATAAGCTCTGCGTCAATAATGACTTGAGGGAGCTCTGGGCTTACTTGTGGATGAATTGGCTTCAATCCCAGTGTTGGAAGTTGTGGGCATGGTCAGCAAACCCATTCGAGATCTCAATACTGAAAACTACAATGATCATGGAGTCACAGTCAGTCCTTCAAATTTCATTCTGCTTCGCAATACTCACTTTTGTAGTTGGGAGAAGATTAAAGAGGAATTCCTCCACCATTTCTCCAATCCTCGTGTTGATCTCCTTGTATGGATTCTTGTTGAAAAGCTGGTGCCAGAATATTACCAACAGATCGAGCAGATTCTCAACCCCATCAGTCGCTTCAGGGACCGGCACTCCTGGCGGAAGGCATTTAAGCAGGAATGGAAGCGATGTGAAAAGGAGCCTACCTCACTTGAGACAAACCAGGACCGTTATCGTCCAGATCCTCGCCGTTGGGTATGCAACTGTCCATATATGGCTAAAAGCCGATTCCTCATCTGCAAACACCTCGTTCAATCTGTTCATCCTGTGCCCCCCATATTTTTTCTACAGGTTACTCAACGTCGAAAAGCACCATTCTAGAGACATCAGTACCTGGTGTCTATAGATGAAGCACCTCCAACAGTGTCTCGTGCAGCAATAGGTGACTTACCGACAGAGTTAGATGAAGAAGATTCACATCTCGATGTTGTCACGCCAACTGGGAATGATCCACTGTCACCGTCAACGATTGGACAGTTGGCAGCAGTTAGACAAGATGATGAGGAGTTCTTGAGGCAGCGTCAAACATTCCAGGAAAAGATGAACAGATATGCAGACCTACTTGTGGATTTTGTGGAAGGGTTACGGTTCCAAGGTCAGTTCAATGATCACCGCATGCTTGATGCATTTGAAAGAGAGGGTGCATCACTGCTCCACCTGATGAGGAATTGCCTTGATAGAGAGCATCGTTTCAATAATCCGAGGCTTCATGCACCACGTACCTTTGAAAGAAATACTGCAAACGCGATGTTTTGGCGACCGAGGCCTCGAGAAACCACAGACTCTTGAACAGTTAGAAAGAGTTAGAAACACATACTTTTGTGAATATATACATTAGACTTAATTTTATTGAGACGTCGGTCATACAGAACCTCCACAAGTTCAAAAAAAAACAGTGATAATTCGAATGAAAATAACCCGAGCAAGTGACATGGAGTCACGTGCTTCATGTGCTGGTAGGGAGATGGCAGCACAAGGGTCATTTTTCACTGTGGTCAAATCCATTGTTTCGATGCTGTACAATTCTGCCCTATGCATTCACTGCAATACAATCCTATCATTTCCTTGCAGTACAAATATTCTATTCACTGCAGCACAATCCTGGCCTTTAACTGTAGTACAATCCCATCATTCCCCTGCAGCACAATCCATCCTTTCATTGTGGTACAATTGTTCCTCTGCAGCACAATCCTGGCCTTTAACTATAGTACAATCCCATCATTCCCCTGCAGCACAATCCACCCTTTCATTGTGGTACAATTGTTCCTCTGCAGCACAATCCTGGCCTTTAACTGTAGTACAATCCCATCATTCCCCTGCAGCACAATCCACCCTTTCATTGTTCCTCTGTGTTATCATTTCCTTGCAGTACAAATATTCTATTCACTGCAGCACAATCCTGGCCTTTAACATTAGCTTTAACTGTGATACAATCCTATCATTTCCCACCCTTTCATTGTTCCTCTGTGTTATCATTTCCTTGCAGTACAAATATTCTATTCACTGCAGCACAATCCTGGCCTTTAACATTAGCTTTAACTGTGATACAATCCTATCATTTCTTTGCAGTACAATCATTTCTCTGCAGTGCAATCATTTCTCTGCAGTACAATCATTTCTCTGCAGTACAATCTACCCTTTCACAGTACAATCTTAGCTGCAATCAAATTGAATCTCGTACAAAATATCCATTACTTGATTTACTCTAAGTCAACTGATGGATCGTCATCTCCCTCCACTTCAATGACCAGCTGTGGCAAGTCATTTACATCACAAGAGTCTTCCAATGAAGATATCACCTCCCATGCTTGCACCAGAATGGTGTCCCACAATTCAGCCCAATAGACACCATGCCTATGCTCTTCTAATGCCCTCTTTGCTGCATATGCTATCAGTCCTTCATTCCGATATTCACAAGCAGTGACACTCCTGGTGGAATGCTGATCCCACCAGGTCCGTTTCCAGTGACAATATTCAACTGACCGATGCATTTCCTCTTCTAGAAGCCGAACCTCTTGCTTCCACCCTCTGGCACGTGTCCGAGATTTTAACCATTCTATTCGCAGACCTAAAATTGTAATATATTGTCAGATGTTCAGACTATAGGAACAACTTACTATCATGTACCACAGCACCTTCAAGTTCCTTGTCACTAACACTATACCAGATCCACGATAAGGTCCACCTCCCCTCTCCCAGCTAATGACGATCCACACCGGCAGTGGGAATGTTCTCCAAATTGTCAATGTCCACGTCATTGACGTCAGCATCTGGATCCAAGCCTGCCATCTTCTTTGTATGCCGGAAGATTTCCTTTTCCTCTGCAGTCAATACCCATTCATTTAGCCCTCGAACATCTTCTGGTTGCAGCTCCTGTATTACCTTCTCCCAGTCACCATTCCCTCGAAGGCTTAACAAAGCATTGCGTGCAGTTGTGTATTGATGCCGTGCCATGAGTATCCGCATCTCAATCCCCATCTTGAGATCACGGCTTCACTGGAATGATCGTTGTGAGGCTACCGATCTAGACTTGTACTTGTACGCCACTGCCCGAATGCGAAGTTGTCGGCGTAATGTTGCCAATGTGTCATGTGCTTGTGCCTCACGTAGGCGTTCCTCGATGCTGACCAGATCTTCGACACAGATGTTCATACGGTGTTCGGCAGGTAGAGCTGATGGCAAGTGAAGCGCAATCATCTCAGGTGTTGCTGTCAAATCAGCAAACTTATCTGGATGTTTTGCTGAATAAGCAGTGAGACCTGGCATATATGTCGACTGTGCCTTATAGAAGTTGAGGATGCGCTTGAGTAAGGACGTTCTTTTTGTCTGGAGTTTGGTTAGCTGCGTTGCTGTCGACGACTTCTTGGTATCAATCTGAATAGAGCGTCTGCAGCCTCTTTAACGCATGGTCAAGCCATGTTGAGAAATCTTACTGGGTCTCCTCAATAGCTAGACCTTCCACTATGAATGTGTTTGGTGTAATCTCGCCAGAAGGCAATTGACCCGATTGCACCCTTGTGTGCTCTTCCTTGGCTAGAATCTTCTTGACGTCCGCCAGCGATGCTTCTACTACTCTTAGTAATTGTCTCATGGCACTCGAAGAAACACTTACTGTCAACAGGCGCTTCATAAGGGCAGTACTTGGAAGGATCTTTTTCCCAGTCGCAAACCTGCTATTCCCACTTCTCCACTACTCCAGGATGGTCTGTCTGCAAACTGGTCGTAAATGCTTGGAATGCGCAGTGGTGAATAACAGCCTGAGGTATGGCCAATGTCAACTTTCGCCATAATGATGACCCTGAAGAACCTTAGTAATAATCCGAAAACGCATCCGATCTGGTCCTTACCTAGCCCAACTGTCTTTTGCCAGTTAAAGTGATTACAAAAGTCATCAAGCATGTCTTGGTGGTGACCCATAGTCATCATTGATGTCGACGAGGCAATCTTATTGAAAGCAGCCCAAATGCGCTCTACTCCCTCCCCGTCTGTTCGACCTGTACCATCTGTACAATTCAAGGAGAATGTCGGGTAATCCTTGTCGGTGTGATTCTTCAAATGGAACTTAGGTATACGGAAAAGTATCTGAACAAGAGTTTTTGGTAACTCAAGAAATGGGGCCATGCTTGGGAGGTGATCGTAGAAGTGTATCATCCATTGGCAAGCTATATCGTAGGTAATGATGAGGTATGCAGTGACGGTGAACACGAGTTGTGATAGGAAGACAAAATCCATATTCCCTTGACTTGAGAACCATCAGACTGTGATACTCAAACCTCGATAATACTCACCATTCACCCTTCTGAAGATCGCCGGTTCCATTGGGTCAAAGTTGTTCATGTCGTGAACAACTGACTGAAGCAATACCTGTTGCTCGCAAACCCTTGTTTCTCTTTGTATTGGCATAGGTCATTGCAGTGAACGAGGAGCAGTGAGAGATCTAGAACCATGTAAATACATTACAAGTTAGCTTCGAGTAGAATAAACTTACCTCGTCTGTATGTATGCAGTGATTCTCCAAGAAATCTTGATATTCCTCACTATTCACAAACATACCCCATCCATCTCCAAATGGTTTATCTCGACCATCACTTACTCGCAGATGCGCCTTCTGCTTGAAGTTCGCATCTTGTGATAGCAGAAGCCGGTACAACCATTGATCCTTTACCGGTGCCTGCTCCCAATTGTCAGGCAAATTAATGCCTGGATGGGGGCATGCACAACATGCTACTGTCAATTCACCTTTCACAGTGCCATTTACTCCAGTTGGGTCATGCCCTCGACCCGCTCGCTGTAGCATACAAATATGCTGCCATTCGCAAATCATGAGCATAAACTGAGGTAGACGATCCTATGGCACAATCAAATCGATTCCAATAAAGAAGCTGTCACAAACCAGAAGTTTCAGAAGATGCGAGCCATCTGTCAACGTCTCCAAAGCACGGTAGTAATCAGTTGCCGGACAACCACCATGAAGGTTTATGCTCTGAAAACAATCCCCCAGGCTGTAGGTATTATCCCTCAAGTGTAACTACACATCTAGGAAATACAAGATAATTATCCACTAGCTCATAATTATTCTGATAATCCCTCCCCCCCCCTCCTATGCTTGTCCTCCTCTCTCTTCAGCCTTCTTGCATACCACACTCATCAATCACGCATCGCTCAGTTCATTCCCTGCTCCGACCTGCCAACCCAACAGAGATGAACGTTCCCCTTTATTATCACATCCCATATGCCTGGAATAATTCTTGCAGCGCATACACAGCAACACATACATGGGATTAATCTACAACACATGCACAGAAATAATTCTGCAACACATGCACAGAATAATTCTGCAACACATGCATGGAATAATTCTGCAACGTATGCACGGAATAATTCTGCAACACATGCACGGAAACTACGCCAATCCTTCCAGTCCTTCGTGTACCTGCCATTTCCTCTGAACCAGCCTGTTTTTACCACCTGACATTGAAAGAGAAATCTGCGCTCGTATATTGTTGAAATAATAACCCTCCTTGTTGCAGCTCCTCATCCAAACTCTTACCCTCCATCACGGCCATCAGTATGTCTGTAAGACATTGCTCAACCAGTGCAAAACACGCCATGATTCTTTCAACCTGGCGGTACTCACCCCCACAACTGTATGCATTCAGAACGACATGCTCATGCTTCTCAAGGGATCTTCTGAGATCACCAACATCTTGCAAAGTTTTCTCAAAGATCAATTGACCACTGGAAGCAGCGTTCACAAAACAGCAGCAGAGTTGTCGCAGGAACACTGGTGGTGTCCCCGTAATCACATCTTTTAGCCTGGAGTATATCGTATATGCCTTTTTTAGATGGCATGCACCATTCTCCATGCTGTAAATCTCCATCTTACAGACTGGTCTACATTCAATGGGTCAGAGTAGAACATCAACCAAAAATCACTCACCGTCTCTTCACCCTTTCCTTTTCTTTCAACTGACAGCGATTCAACTCCTCGTGCCGTTTTTCAAGAATTTTTGCTTTGTTCCTGTATAGTCCGTCAGTTTATTCCATTAGTGGTATCCAATGTACTTCTCATAATATCGTTTGCATTTTGCTTTATTTGCTGCAGCTAACTCAGCCTTTGTACAGTACAAGCGAGGCCATGGCATAGCACGGACTCGTGTCGATGGTCAAGCTGGCCAAAAGGACGAACTTGTCACAGCACTGTGACAACTCCAAACCCAAGCGGTAACGGGCGCTTAATATAAGCCAATCTTCATCGCAAGCTAGGACATTGTTTGCTGGCCTGATAGCTTAGATATCTCGGATTATAGTAGTAGTATCATATACTAATTTTCTCAGTTAAAACAGGCTCTTTATCCTGTCAGATCAAAAAGTGTGAAATTGTTCACCTTTTCGAAGCCTTCAACTTGTGTTTATATAAAGGTAGTCATAGTATTACTTGCCTCACGACTATTCATCCTCTCGAGTCATGCCAAATGCTTCAACAGCATGGAATACACGCGATTCACTGACATTCACCACCTCGGGAAACCCTAGCATCGGTGTAGAGACCTAGGATACTCTACGACTGCCTGTCCAGACCTCAGCGTGTAGTACTCGATACTTGGAGTATAACCATTATTGAAATCACTCGTTTTTTAAATGATTAGACAGTACAGTATCTCTTACAGTACCAACCGAGCAGACCTCAGGCCTCAGGTTCCGAGTCGAGACTCCCGATTTGGGAACAATGTTGATAACAACTGTTTTCTCAACATTCTCAAAGCCCAGCACTCATCTATGACTGATTATTCTTGTATCTAATACATGTCTCAGACATCCCAGCAGCCACAGTTGACAATTTTGAAGTTGTTCTCACATGTTCGCCTCAACTCCTTGCTGCAGTCTCGTTCTGGTCATTCACCTTATATTCAAACCTCTAGCTACACAACACAACTGGTATGACTCTTGTAGATTGGAATATGAGAACTGATTGGTCGATTCACCACCAATTCAGTTCCTTCTGCCTTTCCTTCCCCCTTTCTTGGTCCTGCTCATCGTTTCACTGTTGTTCGGATCAGTCTTCGCCAGATGAATCTGCTTCCTGGCCACAATGAGGGATGTGTCGACTTCTTGGCGGCCCCGTTTGGTACCAACATTGGTGGGGATGTCGGCCAATGGACCAGAACATTCAGCGGGCGTCTCAGCTAACGACAACGTCTTAGAAGTCGTCTCCCCCATGATAGGCTCCAGAAAGGTGTAGCCGTTGATTTGGAGCTCTCCTGCCTTCACCACTGCTGCAATGGCTTGAGCTGTGACTGATTCAGTAACAGTGGTCGAGCTTGGTGCTGGAATCGTGGTCGAACCGAGTGTGTCAGCCAACGAGCTTGTTGTGGTGACAGGAGCCCACTGATGGGGCATTGACTCGAAGCCAGTGTATCCGGCGAATATGTCTGTTCCTGGCCAAACGCCCTCCCAGCCTGTCGGCAGGCAGTAGGAGTCCTTCTTCCGAACAGGATGCCGCGGATGCGTCAAGCCGGTTACTCTGCTCCAAATGACCTAGTGCCTCAACAAGCAAGTCCAGTTGCCCCCCTACATCACCTGAAATGACTGTATTGACGGGAGCATCCTCAATAGGCACTGAAATGTTGAGCCGAACATTCAATGCGTCATCGACAATGTTTTCATCATAAGCGGGAGGCTGTATGTCTTCTGCTGTTGCTCCACTTCTATAAGGTGGTGGCCTGAAGTCGTGATCACCAACTGTGGTAGAATTGTCGGACATAGTCGATGTCACTGGGACCAGCATAAGTTCCTCATTGCTTTCTGGCAGGTTCGTGACATTGTTCAGCATTGATTGACTTTCTCGGTGAGCTGTACAAAACATTAGTAAATGATTGTTTTCAGTATATACAGAACTCACCTTGAACAGCTCTTAAATGGGTGCTCATCACAGAATAGAAGTTTTTACAGGCCTCAGGGTAGGCTTCCCCAATTGTCTGTGCAAATTCGTCTTCGCCCTCGTGAATCCTACAACATTTGGTCACTGAGACCTTGAAGGGAGATGAACACTTACGCTGCCACGATCGGCCTCCCTTCTGCATCTGAATGGGCATAGGTGAGAGTGATGACGCCTCCAGTCAGCCAGTGAAATTGGCACATCACGGCAGTCATCCTACCGTATAGGTTTTGTTCAACCCTATAATCAGGATGAGACCGTATGTTCAACCATCACCCGTAGAAATGCTCACCTTTGCTGCTCCAGAGCCAACATTTGGTAAAAAGGATGAACACCATCCTGGCATTGGTTATCATCTGCCTCTTCAAGGCGTTGTTCCACCATCCTTGCCTGCTCGTACTCGTCAAGGTGATGACATAACAAGGCCATTGCATTCTCGTACTCTGCAGGGCTCAAAAGCAGACAGGCATTGGCCCGTACAGACATGAAAAGGCTAGCTTTTCCTGCTTTGGTGAGTACAACTTGATCTTGTGCAGACATCACAATCGGGGGAGATTGCGATCCCGCTGAGACAGTGATAAGATTGTCGCCAGGGAATCCAATGACTTACAAATGAACCGTGCCATTACGACCGCAATTGTATTGGAAATGGCCATGTTAAAGTCTTTGTCTGCACAGAATCAAGTCAGTGTCTATCCTATCACGTAGTGAAACACTTACTGGTACTTGGCAGAGTACAGGAACAGTCCTCAGCCAGAATGGGCTCAATGACTGCACGGCAGCGCTCAATCATGGCAGCGTCACTAAGATTTTCACTCATCCTCTCGTTGCTTAAGTGATCAAAGCTCCCGCTGGCTTTGTTGAGAGCATAGATAGCCAACGTTGAGGCGATCTGAAAGGGTTCTATGACCACTCGAGATTCCATGTCGTGATCTGACACAATCAAATCGTGCAATACTGGCCTTCGAGTATTGGGTTTATGGTAAGGGATACTGTCGTTGTGGTCAGTAGCGGTCGCGGTGTTAGCCAAAATGGCTTGGCTGAGCAGTCGCCTCTCCTTCATCTTTTGATTGCTTGCCCAGTTACAGATTTGCTACAGGCAGATTAGCACACGAAAGCCATGGAATAAGTTGTGTACCTTGTTTCTGCGACCCATGTGAGTCAATTTCCGGTGCATGTCTGCTGCTGAGAGCAGCACAGAGCCAAAGTTGCTGTCGTGGGTGAACCAGTCATGAAATTTGGGTTGGGTTCTAGCGATCCAGACTGAGCGAGGTTGAGCCTGCGGCTTTGCTCGCCAGCAAAGTTCTAGGAAGCTTGTTTCTTCAGGGTTGAAAACGATTTTTGGCATTCTGGAGCAGCAAGTTAAGTCGTTTTTTTAGTCTCGTTTTGGTGTGACTGACGGTGCTTAAATATGGGGCCAATCGGGCGAACGGAGTATACATGTGTGGATACGGTGAGATTGCCAGGCCATTGTGACGGGTAGAAAAACAGATCACGTAATGCTCACCTCAGGTTGAGTGGTTCACATTGCACTGGCAATCAGGACTACCCGGAAAGTAAGTCATCGTTGCATCTGGCACACTTTTGACCAGCTTAATCGAATTGGTAGCTCAGTACTTCCCATTCTACTGCTACTTCCGCCATTGAACATCGAGGCCTCAAGGCTCATCTGCATCTGGTTCCGGTCATCCTTCCGTGGAATACTGCAATCTACAAGCCCAATCTTTCACGGAAAGCTCCGACGGTTGCCAATGCCCAAATTTGGATGATTGTTTTCACTTCCGTGTTTCAGTTCTGGAACCATCAAGGACTGGCAGTGGACCGGCTTAACTCCGGAGCCAGCTCTATGGTTCTGATCAGCCAAGATGCGCTCTGCAATATTCTTTTGGTGTCCGAACCGACTGAACCAAGCTGAACCGCCACCGGAACCTGGCCACAGAACTGGTGCTGACCGGCACTAATTCAGGAAAGACCGGAAGTTTCAGTCATCTGTGCAATTCGTTCTTCATCCACTCTGCACGTAAGTATGTCGTTCAGCCGGTCCTCAGACTTAAGCATACCTCCAGGCTATTGGCAAAGTCTTACTAGGTCTGTTTTTCCTCTCCACAGTGTTCGCATCTCTCACCCCCAATCATTTTGAACCATATGGGTTTTTTGTCAACGTTATTGCTTATCTGCTCATCTGATGAAACAGGCGTCGCCAAATATCTCTGCTCCGTTTTCTTTGGCCCGTCAATCTGTTGTTTCATCCGTTCGGTTTATTCAATATAGTCCCAATCATTGCAAAGTCGTAATCTCCTGGAAATACTCTGTTTGGGGCATTTTAATCTGCTTGGTTTATTCTTCGCTTGGCTAAACTTTTTATGCAGCATGTAACACCTCAATGTCCCTCCTGTGGGTTGATATGCTCGGATTATGCTGCCTCCAGCAGAACTCTAACTTCGTTTGTCTGCAGAACGTATAAATGGTACACAGTCCAGGCATGTGCACTTCAGTTTCTTTCTTCACTCATGACTACTGCCAGTACGAATGATCCTTCCAATGCTCCCCACACTGACACCATTGTGCAGGAAGGTTTTGCCGTTATGCAAGTCTTCCGACGCTTTGCCAATCTTACCTGTGCCGTCGAGAGTAAGTGAATAATTTACTACTAGCAGCTGGTACTGAGTGTGTATAGTGCTCGGTCCATTTGAGAACATCGATGGCGACAACCGACAGGCTCTGTCCAGTCTGGCCGTTGCCATACATGCGGTTGCCCAGCAGCTTGGTATGTACTGTCATATTTTTTAGTATACTATGACTTGGTCCGCAGGAATGATATGTGCCAGTGACCCTCAAGTCCTCAGTGGCAATCAAGGTGTTGCCGCCACTCGAGTCCTCAGTGGTGATCAAGGTACTGCTGCAGCAACAAGTGCCTCTCAGATGCCGAGGGGTTTGTTTCCCATCACAGATCCAACCATTGCACCCAATTCTTACTAGCCGCTAATGACCCTCAAGTCTGCAGTGGCAATCAAGGTGTTGCCGCCACTCGAGTCCTCAGTGGCGATCAAGGTACTGCTACGGCGACAAGTGCCTCTCAGAGGCTGGGTTTGTTTCCCTTGACAGATCTGACCGTTGCACTAACTTCCTACTAGCCACTAGTGATGATACTGGTGATTCATCTGAAGGAGAGTCTGATAGTGATGGTTAGTATTTCTCTGTTGTACAGCTACCTCCTAACTGTCTGTGTAGCTGGACCAAGGGACTTTGATTGTGTCTTCCATCCCCCTGCTGACCCAGCTACCTTACACCGACACTTTTCTGGAGCGCCGGAGGGAAGATACTATTTGGTTCCGCGTGGTAAGAGGTGCGGAATCTTCAAAACCAGGTTAGTGATTTGTTTTTGCAGTGCTTCTACCTGCTAGCTGGCTGGTATTTACCTGTTCCAAGTGCGGTAGCCGATATGTATTCCCGAAACATTCACGGCACCATCAACCACAAGATGCAGCTCCATGCAGCCCTCGTTGAGTACGAGAATGCCTGGGCTCAAGGACAGGTGTATGAACTAGCGGTATAATAATGTAATGTTATGACTAAGGCTCAATACATCCAATACAATGTTTACTCGATTACAATGTTGACTTCATTTGAATAAGCAATGACTCGGAGCACCGAGCACGGGATCAAGTGGCATCTTTGGTATCGACCACCATGCCCCGCCCTTGTAAGTGGACCCCAGAGGATCCAGACCATTTGAAGTCGAAGGCCCAACGTTTCTTTGAACGGTATGTCTGTAATAACAACTTATTTGAAACGAACTTTCTTTCAGGCATCGCGAGGAGAGATGCGCTCAATCCAGGGAGTATTACCACCACATTGGCAAAGCTCGCCACAAACAATGAGCAGAGCTACACAAAGCTGCGTGTGCTCAGCTTGCTCAGTCAGTGTGTCCCATTGTCCACCAGTTTCCAGAACCTCCTCCTCCAATTCGTTTGATCACTACGAAGGGAGATTACGATCAAGTGTGTCTGCAGCTTGGACCAGCACGTGCGACAGCAGAGAAGGTTACACTGGGTGTTCAGAACTGGATATCTAGCATGGCGAGGTCTGGACAGAGATCTGAGACGGAGCTTTGGAAGGAAGGCTGTACGCTGCGAGATGACATTGAGAATGTCTTCAATGATGTTAAACCACAGTGTGCTGGTTGTAACGCTATGATTGAACTTTTCCATGTTGTTATCCGGTTGCGAGGCACTATAGGAGAAGGTATGGGCCAGCTAAAACAATTTGGTCATCTGTAGTTAGAATATACAATTTCATGTTATCATTGTACCCGCATATCACATTAGAATTTGTTCTCTACCTTGTTTTTGAGCTTTGTTTGGCCGCCTCTTTACTCTCAACCGTCACTTGACTATGAGGACTTTTATTGCCACATTAACTTCGAATTCTTGTAGGTATGTGCATTAATCCTGGCTGCAGACGGGAATAATCCCTGCCATCTTCTTGACAACAGGAATAATCCCAAATGCGTTCTCACTGGGGAGGGATTATCCTAATTGCATTCTCGATGACAGGGATTAATCTGCAACCAGTGAGTTGTAATGTGGATTATACAATGACAGATAATTCGCGAAGGTACGTGGATCATCCATGAGGCTTCGTTCTATCACAGCTCAGTAGTATAAATACTTCACCCTCTACCACAACCCAGCCTTCATTCTCACTGGGACTTATGGGTCAACTCACTGCTCTTCTTCGTACAGTCCACACTGCCAGTGACGGTACAGCTCCCTCTGCTGAAACACTGGAACAGCATCGACGTTTCTGTCGCTTCCGTTTTGTAGACTATGCTATTTCTCTGCATTTCCGTCGAATGGAGTGGTTTCGCAACAATTTTCTACGAGACTTCCATCAAGAATTTGACCATCCACTGTGGACTATGTCCACTCACGAGCGCGAGGTATACAATGATCGTGTTTTCCACGTAAGTGTCAATGTATGTTGAAATTAAACTGTTAACTCACCCTAGGTGTCTATGGTTTATATGCGTGCTTATGTTCAGCAGCGCGAGAGGTTGTTAGGTGCTCGCATTACACAGCGGCTGAGGGAACTTGACCTTCGTTGCCACCCCACTGTCCTGCGTCGCATGCTAATGACTGTCTCAAGTCGTCTGAGTGTTTCTGCGCTCCTTGCTTGGGAGGATATGCGGCAGGCTATGGATGAATCAGAAAAGATAATCACTGCACGAGGTAGGTGTCTTACTAT
Organism: Megacollybia marginata; assembly: GCA_003313965.1. Lineage (NCBI taxonomy): Eukaryota > Fungi > Basidiomycota > Agaricomycetes > Agaricales > Porotheleaceae > Megacollybia > Megacollybia marginata. Next base: position 18,631 of record QLOY01002372.1, read on the forward strand.
GAATTAACCCTTCTGATGAGCATTGCTAGACCGGCAGACTGCTGCCTTCTTTGCTGGAGATGGCCTTGTTGGTTTTTTCGAAAAGGAGGTGGGTAGTGAAAACGAGGAACCGGCTACTGTCCCCGTTGCCAGTGTGAATGATCATTCCATAGAGGTTATTCCAGACAGCAAGAACGAGGAATCAATTGATTATCCGTTGCCAGCGTAGAGGCTGTCATTGGTAGTGCTGTAAATTTTGTATCCAGTCTACTATCAATCAGTTTGCCTCCTTACGAGTTGTATTGTACCGACTTTGAAAGCACGCTGTCTTTTCTGTCTCAAAGATGCTCCCCTCGTTTGAAGTGCGACTTACCTTTGCGGTTTTAGGGGCCTATCCAAGCGGAGGATAAAAACTACTTACCTCCGCAATGCTCACTGCACGTTACTGCCAGGGAACTTTATGGTGTGGATGGCTATGATTGGTGTCAGCTTGATCAATTGTAGCAGGTAGAGTATCTTTCTGAGGCTTCTCGCGCACCACTGTCCCAGGCCTGTGCCATCTGAATCATTCCGACAGTACATTTTGAATTTTATGACCCAGTTGATGAGATCAAACCTACGGTCAATTAATTTCTGTGTAAGTTATTGATATATGGTCTTTTTGAGTGCTATGTTACCGGAAAGATGCTTAAGATGCTTGGACAGTAGTACATTTCAGATACTTGGCGCTGCTACTGGTGCAGTCAGGTGACTTTGTTGATGTCTAAACGCAAGCCTTCACGCGCATGTTGCAGTGGTCACAGAAGCAAGAAGAAGGAGCTGTAGCTGTAAGATTTAGGAAAAAATACTAGGCTACAGCCTGAAAAACTGATACAGAAAACATGGCTATAGCCTGGTGCAGGCTGTAGCCTGTTTGTTTCAAAAACTAGATGGATATACAAATTTCAGGCTATAGCCTGGGTCTGCTCTATACTGGTTCATTTTGGCTAGCTGGTTTGCTATGCCTTTAGGCTATAGCCTGTAGTTTTACAAAACTAATACCATTGGTTCATCTCAGCTGGTTTGTGTCGAGTTATAATTAAACTGGTCTATAAATAGTTAGAAGAGCCAAAATGAATATCATGGTAGCATGACTAAAGCATGATAGATGAATATGAGTAGAGTAGGTAAGGATTAACTGTAAGAATTTTGTATTTTAGTATTAATATCTGATAAAGACATGTCTTTCTCACAAGCAGTGGGACCTGGTTGCCAGGTCTAATAGGCCTATACTGCTCATTCTTAATTTGTGTACCATAGCATTTCTGCAGCCTTGCCATTTCTGGCAGTCCTAAATATAAATAGATGTAAACAAACTGACAAAAAATCAGAAAAAATAATGTAGGGAATGACAGTGTGACCATGAGAATTTTATTGGTCATCACTAACAGATCACATGACCTTATTTTATCTTTGTTTATCAGTTGTAAATAACAAAAAGTAGCCATGAGGCAGATGATTCAGAATATGTAATTTGTTTGCTGAGATAAGCTGAAATCAGCTAGGAAATGAGCAAATAAACATGCCCAAATCTGGAAGGTTAGTTGTACAAAAAAGTGAGCCTAGGCTTTTTGAGGCTATGATTTCAACTGTATAGTTGGTGGGAGATGGAAATGCCTTTTTTGGCAAGATATAGACAGGTGACTATACTAACTTTAGAATCTGCTGAAACTG
>QLOY01002373.1:0-10027 GCA_003313965.1 Megacollybia marginata
AGGTACTTGCAAGTACCTGCCATTTTTCAAGAAGCCAGACCTGCACCTGCCAGCATCCGCATCCGTGGGTGATGACATCTGTGGATGCAGATTATGCACAGGTATTCCCACGGATACACCTGTGGGTACCAATGGAAACATCTGCATCCGTGGTTTGCCTTACCAGGCTGAAATTTCTAATGTGACCTCCTATAGGATTTTTGATTTCCGTGACCCCCTTGGGAAAAGATGTGTTTGAAAAAATGGAGCTCGGGCGGGATGGAGTTGGATAGCATCGGCCATTATTAGGTGCAGACATCAGTTATCATGTCATGATCAGTGGCTGTGGATGCAAATCAGTTAATCAATGGAAGAAAAGATATCAGCAAAATCAGTTTTGTTGGTTAAATTTAGTTGTCTTCAGACCGTATAAAGGCCCATAACCTGTTGGTCCCAGACAAACAGGGGAAAAAGAACCAGTGTGCTTGCAACAGCCAGTGAAGTCTAGTGAGTAGCAACAACAGTGAGTACAAATGTCTTCAGTTGCGGAAAAGCCACTGAAGACTCACGTGATCAAAATGTACAACTATAGCGACTTTTGCTAAGTACGACCTGGAAGTATAAGCAGCCAAGTTTGCAATGTTATTTAGTCCATGATACTCAGTCCCTTAGGTGAAATCAGCTGGAAATGAATCTTGCAATCTGTTAACATGGGTGACAGGCCTAGTCTGATAGTTAGTCGGGGTCTTACCGTGCTGGAAATGCTGACGTGATAAAGTCATGTGTATCCTTAGGCATAGCTGTAACCCGTTCGATGATGCGACTTCTGCTGACTTGCACTGTTCTGCATAGGTTCTATTTCAAATATATGTCTTTTCAATCATCAAAGAATGCTTTTTCTGCCCAAGAACTGTGCCCGTCGCGACGAAAAGCAACAAGATATACTATACCACCCATTCCTGATATACCACTACCTCCTGTTGGCTATGATTCACCAGAATATCACAGTTCCTCCTGTTATGCGCCGTGCCAATCCGATCCCGACGCCCGACGCTAACGTCGGTATCCTCATTACGTTCCCGACGGACTACCCTCAGAACCCGTCGGAAACCCTCGGAACCACTCGGAACGGCGCTCCACAATCGGAGCCGGGATACTGGTGATTTCTTTACTTCTTAATTCATTCTTTTGTTCTTAGTTTTTATCCGATACCTCGTTCTGATTATCTACCGCATCATGTATACCTCATGACCTCGCTTACATTCCGGAGTTCTTCCGGTAGTAGTATAAATAGCCTGTCAGTAGTCGGTAGTACTCAGACAAAAAATCTAGTTGTCTTCCAGTCTTGTCTTCGTGCAACCTTCTCCAGTTCGCCCTCCGACCTTCCTTTCCGACTTCCCGAACTTCCCGATACCTTAACTTCAGCAACCCGACTCTGTAACATCGGTTCCTGTCGGATCTCCGTCGGAACCCTTCAGACACGTTCGGAGACCCTCGGAAATTACGGCACACAGGCTACAGAAGCGCGTCACCGAATAGTGTTCGCGACAGTGTCGTTCTGCACGGGACATAACAGTATTTTTCGTCTCCTCTTCCGTACCCATGTCTGATCCCCCGACACCCCCTAGACGTTCCCAACAACCTATATCTAGATCCCCCATCCTTCCGCAAGGTCTTACTCAGTTCCTTCCTCCACGTCCGAGCTACGGTTTTTCAAGTTTTGCTACTTATCGCGACCCAGCCCGCCGATCAATATCTTCAGAACCTGAATCGTCGACCGCCCAGTCAATATCTCAGCATTTCTCTCGACAACGTCGACAGGCAATTGGTCCTCCGCCCCCCGCTTCAGAATCCGGTGATCCCGCTCCTGATCCTCCACCCGCTGGTACTCCACCCGCTTCAATTCACGGTGACCCGACAGGACCTCCTCCAGATCCTGAAGATGATCCTGATGACAACGGTCCTGGTGGTGGCGGAGGACCAGGCGGTCCCGGTGGCGGCGGTGGTGGCGGTGGTCCTCCTCCTCCTCCTCCTCCCGACAACAATGGTAATGACCCTCTACCGGACCAGCCGAACGTGGAACAGGCCTTCTACAACACCATGCTAGGTCTCAATGCTTTCCTTAATCGTCCTCACATTTCCTCGACAAGATCTCGTCTCAAAGAACCAGCTAGTTTCTCCGGTACCGACCCCAAAAAACTCTGACCATGGCTCATCGACATCGCAATGCACCTTTCCGATCGTCCCGACGATTTCCCAACGGATGAAAAGAAGGTGAATTTCGCTCTGTCTTTTCTAACTGGTGTAGCCAAGGATTTTTTCACTCCGGATATCTTCACGGCCCTACAAGATCCTTTCGCTCGCGTTCCAGCGTGGCGTAACAACTTTCACGAATTCGTTCGGATCTTGTCGGACAACTTCGGCCCCTTCGATTCAGTCGGTTCTGCTGAGAATACTATCAACAATCTGGTCATGGACTCTTCGAAACCTATCGCCAACTACATCGCGCATTTCAATGCTGCAGCTACTCTGGTAGGTTGGGACGATAATGCCTTACGATTTCAGTTCTGGTGCGGTCTTCCGACCCGGCTCCGAACCAAACTCACAGAGTGCCCGGGCGGACGACCTCGGACCTTGGTGGATCTCAAATTTGCAGCACAAGAAATTGACGGGCAGTATTGGCTTAACAAAGAAGAGCAAGACCGGGATCGTCAACGTTCCGCTAAGTCTCAATCCTCGTCTTCATCTAATCCCTCAGGTTCTTCCTCTTCTTCTTCTCGACGTCCGGCAACCAATCCGTCTTCTACTCAGCAACCTGCCGCGAATCCGCCAAGACCCAGTAACTCGGCTTCGTCTCCGCCTCGTTCCTGACCTTCCGGTGTAGGTTCCGATAACCGTCTTACAGATCAAGAACGCATGCGCCGTGTCCGTAACCGGCTTTGTCTCTACTGTGGTGAGGCAGGACACATGCGGAAAGACTGTAAACTTGCAAAAGAGGCGTCCGTGCGTTTCGTGATCCTTCCGACACCCGAAGGATCCGGACTTGCAGAAGTACCTCCGGAAACTCAGGGAAAAGCTTGAGCAGTCCCGGAACCTCGGTAAACATCCGGGACTGCAATGAGCCCAAGTTTACCATCCTCGAGGTCTTTCTCAACACAGCCGCTCTCTCCCGGCCTAACGGCCTATATGTAAAACTTTCTTCCCGACTTGTTGTTAATTCTTCCGAGTCCTTTAAGGGCCTTGTAGATTCCGGTTCTACCGCCAGTTTCATTGATTCCGTGTTTGTTGATAAATATGCTATTCCTACTCGTCTGATACCGCCTGTAAAATTACGTTTCCTTGATGGGTCTTCTCTGTCCTTTTTAACTCGGTCCGTACAATTTCCGGTACAATTCCCGTCTGGTGAGGTGGTTGACAAAGAATTCTATGTCACACTTCTGGACTCTTCATGTGCTATAGTCTTGGGATACAACTTCCTACTGCAACATAATCCGTTGATTAACTGGCAGGCAGGTACACTAAACTTCCATCCTAGCACTCTGAAAGTTCCTCCGATGCATCACCCTTCCTCCGCACCTCCCGCAGACATCCCAGAACAGCCGTCCCGCTCCCTTCCGGTTCCCGTACCTGATAGCGCTGCTGATCAGGGTACTATTCCACCATCTCCGGACCATCCCGATTCCCCCGACCCTACTCTGCCTCCTATTGATATCGCTCTAATCAACGCCGTTGCTTTCCGACGGGCTATCAAAGAACCCGGAGCTATCCAATTCTCCTTGCAACTACGAGCAGCAGCCACTACTTCCCGAGCTGCCAATACCAAAATTCTGACTCCCGAAGAACTTCGGAAGTTCAACGTTCCAGATGAGTACCATGATTTTGCCAATGTCTTCTCTGAAGGACTTGCTGACGAACTACCTCCACATCGTCCTTATGATTTGAAGATCGACATCGAAGATGGCAAAACCCCACCTTTTGGCCGTGTTTACCAACTAAGCCCGAGCGAGACCGATGCGCTCCGGAGCTTCCTTGATGAAAACCTCAAGAACGGCTTCATCCGACCTAGTCGCTCTCCCGCCGGAGCTCCCATATTCTTCGTCAAAAAGAAAAGCGGAGCTCTCCGACTATGCGTCGATTATCATGGACTCAATACCATCACCCAGAAAAACCGGTATCCGATCCCGCTCGTTGCAGATCTCCTCAACGCTCCCGCCAAAGCCCGATATTACACCAAGCTCGATCTCAAGCATGCATATCATCTAGTCCGGATCGCCAATGGCGATGAATGGAAAACCGCTTTCCGCACCAAGTGGGGTTCTTTTGAATTCCTAGTGGTACCATTCGGACTATGCAACGCTCCTTCGGTTTGGCAACAATTTATCAACGAAGTCCTCGTGGACTTGATTGATGTGTGCGTTGTTGTTTACCTAGACGATATTCTAATCTATTCCGATAACTTATCCGAACACCGCAAGCATGTCTGCGAAGTCCTCCGGCGACTCCAGAAACATCGCTTGTTCTGTGGCACCGAGAAATGCGAATTCCACGTTCAGACCGTGGAGTATCTCGGCTTCATCCTCTCGCCTTCGGGCTTGACTATGGATGAGAAAAAGGTCCGTACTATCACGGAATGGCCAACTCCTCGGAAGGTAAAAGACATCCAATCCTTCCTCGGCTTTTGCAATTTTTACCGTCGCTTCATCGATAACTACTCTCACATCGTAGTTCCACTAACCTGACTAACTCACAAGAACACTCCGTGGGTCTTTTCCAAAGATTGCCAGAAGTCCTTCGATACACTCAAAACTGCATTCCGATCGGCCCCGATTCTCTCACATTACATTCTGGGCCAACCGCTCGTCGTTGAAACCGACGCTTCCGAGCTGTAGCTGTAAGATTTAGGAAAAAATACTAGGCTACAGCCTGAAAAACTGATACAGAAAACATGGCTATAGCCTGGCACAGGCTGTAGCCTGTTTGTTTCAAAAACTAGATGGATATACAAATTTCAGGCTATAGCCTGGGTCTGCTCTATACTGGTTCATTTTGGCTAGCTGGTTTGCTATGCCTTTAGGCTATAGCCTGTAGTTTTACAAAACTAATACAATTGGTTCATCTCAGCTGGTTTGTGTCATGTTATAATTAAACTGGTCTATAAATAGTTAGAAGAGCCAAAATGAATATCATGGTAGCATGACCAAAGCATGATAGATGAATATGAGTAGAGTAGGTAAGGATTAACTGTGAGAATTTTGTATTTTGGTATTAATAGATACAGGTGTCTTTCCCACAAGCAGTGGGACCTGGTTGCCAGGTCTAATAGGCCTATACTGCTCATTAAAGGAGGACTTAATTTGTGGACCATAGCATTTCTGCTGCCTTGCCATTTCTGGCAGTCCTAAATATAAAAAATCATAAATAGATATAAACAAACTGACAAAAAATCAGAGAAAATAATGTAGGGTGGGAATGATCATGAGAATTTTATTGGTCATCACTAACAGATCACATGACCTTATTTTATCTTTGTTTATCAGTTGTAAATACAAAAAGTAGCCACAAGGCAGATGATTCAGAATATGTAATTTGTTTGCTGAGATAAGCTGAAATCAGCTGGGAAATGAGCAAATAAACATGCCCAAATCTGGAAGGTCAGTTGTACAAAAAAGTGAAAATTTGTGAACTTAGGCTTTTTGAGGCTATGATTTCAACTGTATAGTTGGTGGGAGATGGAATTGCCTTTTTTGGCAAGATATAGACAGGTGACTATGCAAACTTTAGAATCTGCTGAAACTGGGTTTTTGAGTGCTATGATATCAACTGTGGCATTTGTGGAAATGAAATTGCCTATAAAAAGAAACCCTCTTTCTATAGGCTAGTCTAGACCAGCCCTAAACACCTATACAGACCAGTATTCAATCTCTATATAGACTTGCATTGACTTGTATAGAGTAGTATTCAATCCCTATGGACTGGTATTCAACCCTATATAGGCTTGCATTCAAGCATTCAATCTCTATAGACCAGTACATTCAATTGGCCCAGAGACCAGCCCTAAGCATAATAGTCAAACCCTAGACTGGTCAATATGAATTTGAATACAGTACACTACAAAGTCAGCTGTTTAATATGCAATCTGACTTAACATTAGACCTCTGGCAGACCATCCGAGTCTTTGATGGCTTCAATATTTCAGATTTGAGGTCTACTCTATTGGCAGATTTGCTGAGAATATGTACCAGCAGATCTATCAAGAAATGAAAAAGTGTGAAAGCAGATGCACAACCTGAGTATTGTAAAAGTGGTTAACCTGGGCATCCACTTTCACACTTTTTCATCTCTTGATAGATTATTCTCAATAAATCTGCCAACAGAGTAGTCCTCAAATCTGGAATATTGAAGCCATCAAAGACTGCCAGAGGTCTATAAAGCTGGAAAGTTAAGTCAGATTGTGCATTAAACAGCTGCCAGTCTATTGTTGAATACAGTGTTTAGGGCTCGTCTCTGGGAATACCAATTGAATGCAAGTCCATACAAGTCAATACAACTTGAATGCAAAGTACTGGTCTGTAGGAATTGAATGCAAGGGTTGAATACCAGTCCATAGAGATTGAATACTAGCCAATGCAAGTCTATATAGGGATTGCATACTGGTCTGTATAGGTGTTTAGGGCTGGTCTAGACTAGCCTATAGAAAGTGAAAATGGGTTTCTTTTTGTAGGCAATTTCATGTCCTATAAATGCCACAAATGCCACAGTTGAGATCACAGCACTCAAAAACCCAGATTCTAAAGTTAGCATAGTCACCTGTCTATATCTTGCCAAAAAGGTGTTTCTGTCTCCTGCCAACTATACAGTTGAAATCACAGCCTCCAAGAACCTAGGTTCACAAATTTTCACTTTTTTATACAACTGACCTTCCAGATTTGGGCATGTTTATTTGCTCATTTCCCAGCTGATTTCAGCTTATCTCAGCAAACAAATTACATATTCTGAATCGTCTGCCTCATGGCTACTTAATTATTTACAACTGATAAATAAAGACAAAATAAGGTCATGTGATCTGTTAGTGATAAAATAAAATTCTCATGGTCACCATCTACATTATTCTCTCTGATTTTTTGTAATTTTTTGTGATTTGTTTACATCTATTTATGATTTTTTTGATATTTAGAACTGCCAGCTTACTTTCATGCCACAGCTTCTAGATTGCAGTGTCTGTGGGCAAGGCCCTGTGCTGAATTTCATAGCCTAATTAAAATATTGACAGTTTCATAATTGTGGTTCCATAATATTCCATAATCTTTACTATAATATTCTATATCTGATACCCAGGTGGCAAAAGTTCTCACAATCAAAGCTTACCTAATGTGTTATATAATGTGTAACATATAGGAAAAATTTCCTACATTTATTTGAATGGCTATTGATCTCTGGGTCACAAATTCCCACAGTCAATGTTTACCTCAATGATTCCATTGTATCTATGAATACCAAAATACAAAATTCCCACAGTCAATGCTTACCTCATTTGTTTAGATATCATGATTCCATAATCTTTATTAGATATCCTGTATCCTGTATCTATTAATACCAAAATACAAAATTCCCACAGCCAATGCTTACCTCATTTGTTTAGATATTATGATTCCATAATCTTTATTATTATATCATTCTGTATCCTGTATCTATTAATACCAGAATATAAAATTCCTACAGTTAATCCTTACATTCATGTGTCATGCTTTGGTCATGCTTCCATGATCTCTATCATATTCATTTTGGCTCTTTCAACTATTTTTAGATCAGTCCAATTATAGCATGGCACAAAACAAACCAGCTGAGATGAACCAGTGGTATTAGTTTTGAAAAAATTCAGCCTATAGCCTAAAGGCATGGCAAACCAACTAGCCAAAGTGAACCAGTATAGAGCAGGCCCAGGCTATAGCCTGAAATGTGTATATATATACGGTTTTTGAAAACTACAGTCTACAGCCTGCTCCAGGCTACAGCCATGTTTTCTGTATCAGTTTTTCAGGCTGTAGCCTGTATAATTCACAAAAGCTATGCCTACAGGTGCGCTTCCGACTACACCCTGGCGGCAATCCTTTCCACTATCACCTCCGACGGCAAGATGCACCCGATTGCTTTTCACTCTCGGACCTTTGTCGGTGCCGAACTCAACTACGATACGCACGACAAAGAACTCCTCGCCATTTTCGACGCCTTCCGTCAATGGAGACACTATCTTGAAGGCTCCGAAATCCCGATCCAGGTCATCACGGATCACAAAAATCTTGAGTATTTCACTACTACGAAAATACTCACTCGCCGACAGTACCGCTGGTCCGAGTTCCTGAACCAGTAAATATCGTTCCGACCGGGAAAGCTCGGAGGCAAGCCTGATGCTTTAACCCGCCGATGGGACGTCTACCTTAAAGAAGGGGATAGTTCTTTTTCAATCGCTAACCCTCAGAATGAACGCCCCGTCTTCGCTCAAGATCAACTTTCCGCTTCCCTCCGAGCAACCTTACTGGAAGAAGCTGTACTCTGCGCAGCCGAAGCGCTCGACATCGACACACTCCATTCCGACATCCTTGCAGCATACCCGGACGATCCGAAAGCGTCCGCCAGATTCACCAAAGCCAGATCCGCAGTCCCCGGTCAATGGACTATCGGTGATGATACAGGACTACTGTATCTTAACGGTCGTATCTACGTTCCCGACGATCCTTCACTGAAAGTCCGAGTTTTACAGATTCATCACGACCATGTCCTCTCGGGACATTTCGGAATGAATCGGACTCTGGCTCGGGTCCGTCAACATTATGTCTGGCCTGGTGTCTGAACCTTCGTTCGTGAGTATGTCAAGTCTTGTACTAACTGCGGACAAAACAAAAACCCTCGTCATCGTCCTTACGGCCTCCTCCAACCACTTCTGGTCCCTGCCCGACAATTTCCATGGACTTCATAACTGACCTTCCGCCGGTCCGCGGATTCGACTCAATCCTTGTAGTCGTCGATCGCATGTCAAAGTTCACCATTTGCATTCCGACTTCCAAGGACGTCACTTCCGAGGACCTCGCCCGACTCCTCCTCGTCCATGTCTTCTCAAAGCACAGTATTCCGGAGCATATCACCTCCGACTGCGGCTCCGTTTTCATCTCCCGCTTCATGATGGCACTCGGTAAGATCCTCAATATCAAACTTCACTTTACTGCAGGCTATCATCCGGAAGCCGATGGGCAAACGGAACGCATGAACCAAACGTTGGAACAATACCTCCGCGTCTATTGTACTTACCAACAAGACAACTGGGACGAACTTCTTCCACTCGCCGAGATCGCTCTCAACTCGGCTGAAAACGCTTCAACCGGTGCATCACCTTTCTTTGCTAACAAAGGATATCACCCGCGTTTCACCTTCTCCAAGGACGTTGATGTCGCATCGGCTCCGGCCCGCGACTTCGCGGTCACCTTGGAATCCCTTCTGGAATTCCTTCAAGTGCAACTCCTTCACGTGCAGGAATCCATGAAAAAGACTGCTGACCGACGCAGAGCCGACGCTCCTGAGTTCGCTATCGGATCGCAAGCCTACGTTTCAGCAGAGTTCATCACTACTACCTGACCGACCCGCAAGTTTGCGGAACAACTCCTCGGTCCTTTCGAAGTTATCGGTCGTCCGAATCCAAACTCGGTCACCCTTCGGCTTCCGAATTACCTTCGCGGTATACACCTGGTATTTCCAGTCTCCCAAGTTGAACCGTATATACCCGCACTCAACATCCCTAACAGAGTTCCCGAACCTCCTCCGCCAGTCGAAATCGAAGGAGACCTCGAATACGAAGTTTCCGAGATATTAGACTCAAAGAGGGACCGTCGGTGCAGAGTTCCGATCCGATACTTTGTCTGATAGGCAGGTTATGAAGGAACGGATGACGAGTTTTCGTGGGTAGGTGCCGACGACTTAGGTCACTCACAAGATCTAGTCGACGAATTCCACCAACGGTTCCTGGACAAACCCGGGCCTTGGCAGCGTTGACTTCGGT
>QLOY01002374.1:0-12372 GCA_003313965.1 Megacollybia marginata
CTGGCGACTCATTGATTCAGTGATTCGATTTGTATATATACTGGCAACCTATACGTATGATTTTGAAAGGAATTGGTAACGAGACCCAAGTTGAACGCAACTTGAAAAAGCGCATGAGAATCGGACCAACGATGGGAGCAAGAACTCACAACACCATCAGGCTTCAACTTCATTTTCACCATCATTCTCTCCTCTCGCATTTACTGCTTCACCCGTTGAAGGTAGAAACAAAGTAGAAAGCCCATCCTAAGAAGAGTCTCAGTAACCACTGACGAGCAAGGTGAATTTGAAAAAAGATTCCTGGAGGACAATCTTATCATTTTCTGCCCTTGGATAATCAACAATCTGAGGCTGCGGAATGTGCATGAGGACACGACGGCTGGGAAGTGCGGCAGTCTACGAGACCGCTATTCAAATTTCAATGCAAATTCACCGACGCTTCGTCGTAAGCAGGCGCGTCCTGAGGCCTGAGCAGTTGGTGAATTATACGAAGAGCAGAGAAAGAAAATCATACGAACGTCATTGCAGAGAAAGCGGTGATGGAAACTGTGTCGGCCATAAGGATTTTACCTGGCCAGATGACTCTCTTTATAATTTGGCAGTCGCAAAACCGACTCTTCGCCTAGCTCAACACCTAAGCCTGATTGTACGTTGGGAGAATAGGACGTGTGAGAAGTCTGGTTGAGAGCCATGTGAAGTGACAAGTAAACGAATAGGTTTGGTCTCATTTACGCAAACAGAGTCTTATTTTTTACCCTCATGGCAAACATACCAAGGTACAATTTCCATCAGCGACGGTTGTTGCAAACGATGTCGATTTTCATTTTTCATAGTCCAACTGGAGAGACGCAGTCTGCGACAGAGAGCGGGCGACTAGCCATGGCATCCGGTCGACTGTATCTGGCCGTATGAGGGTGTTGCAATCAATCATTGAGGGCGGAGCCTGAGAGACGGACGTCACGGGTCACGGCCAACTTCATAGCAAATTGTCTATTAGCAAGGTCCATCTGAACACCGCTATTTATGAAGACAGATCCTATTTTGCGTTACCTCAATAAGCTGGGCGAGAACCCGAAACCGCCTAGCCTGCCTCAAGAGCTCCCATTCCCACCTGGGCGGCCTCCAGCCATGAGCTGGGCGTACGTCTTCTGCCAAACACGCAACAAAATGGCCGAGGACACTGGCCAGTCTACGACAACCACCGCCAAACAGCCATACGTTGACAACTTGCTTGGACAGTATGACAGCATCGGCTACCTCGCCCTTTGCCAGCCAGAACGCGATTTCTGCAAATTCCTCTTTGAGCCCATCACCGATCCTTACCACCAGCAGGCAGTGCTTCCTTTACTCTACAATGTCAGTCAAGGCCCTTTGGCGTGGACATATGAGACTGATATAAGAAATATTGTGACTATGCGCAACGGTCTAAACGCCATCACAACTGCTGTAGAGTGTTATTTGAAGCTTCCAAAGCATGCTCTTCAGTTCCGCATGTGGGCGCGACACCCAACGTGGCAGCAAAACGATGCCCGCTGTGATGCTGTCTTTGTCTTTGACAAGAATCCTGCTGGGTTGGTGCAGCCTGTTTCGATGCCCGCTGAGATGCCCGCATCCCCCACTTCCAGCTCAACCTCATCTCGAGGCTCACCCAAAAGTCACCGCTCAACCTCATCCATGTCTTCCACATTGTCCCAAGCTAGCGTACACTCCAACTGGGTCCCACCGCCTCCAAGCAGGCCCCTGCATGATAATACCCTGTCGCACCATGTGTGTCCTTATGGTTATGCAGAATTCAAGAGGACAGCAGTTATTTCTGACCTCCTCGAACATATAGAGAATTTGGCCGTTGCCCCAGAGACTAAAATTGTGATATCGAAATCTCACACTGCTCTGACTGCCCCCCAATATGTGAAAGTATTGAGCCAGGTTAGTAACTGACTAAATGCTTGATAGTCTATAACTAATTAACTGCCAGCACTACTCTGAAATGCGTCTGGCAACGCCATGTGGGTTCCTGAACCAAAGGGGCTTCATGATCACCCAAGATTATATTATACTGACTTGCTTTCCCGAAACCGGTCCAACTGCCTTCCTTTCTGCACCACTCCATTTCCACCATGTGTCTGCCTGGTACCGGGTGATAATGTTTGCAGTTGTAGGACAGTGGATAATAGAGGGCTACAGGGCCCTTTTGTTGCACAGCCATGAACACAGAATATCGGAGATGCCCGCCGTAGGTGGCAGGTACAGCCTCTGTTTTGCTGCATTGTTGCGAACCCTTAATCCCGTCAAGGTCGTGATCACTGGGCTTCACACTCCACTGTCTTTCAAAGTAGATTCCATGTCGTTTCGCAGAACATGCTCAGTTTTTCCTGTGACTGTCTCAATTCCTATCAGTCTTATCTGCAGCCATCAGAGAGTTGGGCTTGTATTTATTCAGAACGTGATCCCAGTTGTGATAAAGACAGCATACCGCACCGAGCTGGAAGCTGAGTCTCATGCATACCAAACTCTCCGACATCTGCAAGGCTATGCTATACCCCGATTTCTTGGTTATTATGAGGCATTGTTCCCTTTCATACTTATCAATCGACTACCTGGAGAAGTCCCATCCTCATTTGATTCCTTAACACTCCAACAGAAGTAAGTCAGCTTGGATTCTTCGCAGGCAGCACTGAACTAAACAGGTCGCTGCTACTTTCACATGCTACCTCCATCCACCTTGCTGGCATTGCACATTGTGACCTCGCACCACGGAACGTCATTGTATCTCCCACCGGCGATGTGAAAATCATTGATTTTGGTCTCGCGGAGTCTCATCTGAATTGTGATGGCACTTGCCCAGAATTGCTCACTCTTTCAAAGGAACTTGGTCTCCATGTCCCTTATGAACATGCCAGGAGGGGAAACTCACTGACTGGTTGGATATTTTGGTTTACCCTTACCTACTTCTTGTACACAGTTATTGATTCATATCTTCAGTAGCATGACATATGCACATAGTTTTAGAACTGATGCTGATAGCAATGCCATATGTATATTTCAGCTGAAACACAATGGATGCCAACTTTGGTTCACGACTGTAGTTATACTTGGTTGTTTGGTTGTTGTAGCAAACTGCCCATGTCACACAACCTCCTACAGGAGCATACAACAGCGTCAGACATGCGCCCCAGCGAAGCAGCCCTGCGTCCTTCGGAGCAGGGGGTCGGGCCACTTGTCACATGAAGGCCCAGAGAGGCCCAGATATGTTGCAGATAGTAGCCCCATTTTCGGCAGCACGCGTGCGAACGTGCACGCGTTTGGGCGAACACGATTTGCTGCAATCCGACTTCGATACCTCTGGTTTCCGTCCCAACAAGACAGAAGAATACTAGCTGCGATAGATCCCCTCGGGTAGAGGTAACACTCGTTCGGTAATGACAAGGAAACCCAGGCCGTGCAGCTCTGCAAGTTGCCAAGTGGAGGCAGTCCGAAGCTTTCGGGAAGCTTGAAGACCAATGGCTGGCGACTCATCGATTCAGTGATTCGATTTGTATATATACTGGCAACCTATACGTATGATTTTTAAAAGAATTGGTAACGAGACCCAAGTTGAACGCAACTTGAAAAGGCGCATGAGAATCGGACCAACGATGGGAGCAAGAACTCACAACACCATCAGGCTTCAACTTCATTTTCACCATCATTCTCTCCTCTCGCATTTACTGCTTCACCCGTTGAAGGTAGAAACAAAGTAGAAAGTCTATCCTAAGAAGAGTCTCAGTAATCACTGACGAGCAAGGTAAATTTGAAAAAAAGATTCCTGGAGGACAATCTTATCATTTTCTGCCCTTGGATAATCAACAATCTGAGGTTGCGGAACGTGCATGAGGACGCGACGGCTGGGAAGTGCGGCAGTCTACAAGACATGAGACTCGAACAACGTCAGGCTATTCAATGCAAATTCACCGATGCTTCATCGTAAGCAGGCGCGTCCTGAGCAGTTGGTGAGATATAGAAGAGCAGAGAAAGAAAATCATACGAACGTCATTGCAGAGAAAGCGGTGATGAAGACTGGACCGGCCATAAGGATTGTACCTGGCCAGATAACTCTCTTTATACTTTGGCAGTCGCAAAACCGACTCTTCGCCTAGGTCAACACCTAAAGCCTGATTGTACGTGGGCAGAATAGGACGTGTATGAGAAGTCTGGTTGAGAGCCATGTGAAGTGACAAGTAAACGAATAGGTTTGGTCTCATTTACGCAAACAGAGTCTTATTTTTTACCCTCATGGCAAACATACCAAGATACCTCCAATTTCCATCAGCGACGGTTGTACTGTTGCGAACGATGCCGGTTTTTTTTCATGGCCCAGCTGGAGAGACGCAGTCTGCGACAGAGAGCTGATGACTAGCCATGACATCTGGTCGACTGTATCTGGCCGTATGAGGCTGCTACAATCAATCATCGAGGGGCGGAGCCTACAGTTGATACTCACAGTTCGAAAAAGCAACGTCGTGTCCACAGCGACAAACGGAGCATTCCGCTGAATGCTTTCTTCGGTATTTCATTCTGACGTATGGGGCTAAGACTTCCAAAGCATTTCTGGCTTGCCACTCTTCCTTTGCTCTCGCTGCGTACCGTCTGTCTTGATGTGACGTCACATCAACAGGATCTGACAAAGTAAGTCAGTCGCGTATCTCGCAAGACACCGTTATTATGAGTAAAATTCAGGTAAATGCCAAAGTTTTATGCGTGAGTGAGCACATCAAGGACAAGACGCGATCAAAGTCCCAAAAATGAAAAGTGTCGTTCCATTCCCAGCCGCAACAAAATGAAGAACTGAAGACAGAAAGACTTACTCTAACGAAGACAATCGGCGTGCAATACGATCGTTGCGAATCCAAGCGTCTACCGGTGTGTTCAGACAAGGAACTGTAAAGGGTCCCAACTCTTTGATGATCATATCCGGCTCAATGTGTCCAGTCTGCAACCCAGGATCCAAATCCCGAGGAGTGGGATCTCGTCAGGAAAGCAAGACCCGGCTGCCTGGCTCGAGCTCGATGATAGATGGCTCGAACCAAAAATTCTTGCTCCAAGGAGTGCGTCAAAGCTGCCAGTAGGTACCAAGGGTTTTGTTTCATGAGGCTGACAAATTCGAGAAAATAGAGGAAAAAGAGTCAGCGAAACAGTAAAGGTTACACTACACCAAGTGAGCAAATGCAAGCGTTGTTCGTTATGGACATACCAGACTTTTCTGCAAATTTTTGAGCTAGGATGAAACCGGGCCTGCTTAGTCCTCTGCGGTCGACTGTCTGCGTCTAGTGAGTGTCCATAATACTGGTTGGCCTGACGAGGATGTGTGTGGCGAGGGTCAAAATCTGCAAAATTCAATCAACTTGATTTAACCTCGGTCAGTCGAGGCATCAGGCTTATAAAACGCTGGGGACTAAAGCGGTGATCTCCTGCAAAGGTAAGTGAAACATTTGCGACGTTCCTGTCCGTGACGCGGACGCTGAGGAGCATTGGGGTGACGGCAAAGAACGACAACGGCGGAGTTTCAAGTTTGTTAACTTTACCTAGCTTTGCCTGCCTTGCTTGTCTTTGTACATTGGTAAATTCTGGCGAGGTACATAGTATCGCTCAATACCTTGTCATTGTCCGGCCAGCTTCCCAAGACAGCCAGACCTTGCCAGGCGGCCCAGGCCAAAACCCGATCAGGTCTTCAGGCTTCTCGGCCTTCAAGTTCACCACTGTGCTATCAACTCAGAAATTCCAAGTGAGTACCGAACTACACTGTCAATTCCATCATATTCAGACTCGAGTACATTGAAGGCAAATGTGCCAGCGGCGTTGCACTGAGCGAAGAAGCGCTTAAATCTAAAGCTGACGTAATGTTTGATGCCATTCGATCAGTGTCAAAGCGAGGTTTACATCCTCGTGAGTAAGAGAAGGTAAGAGAACGAGACGAACGTCGCGATAAAATCTTGACTGTTTAATAGCTATTGATGATATACTGATACGGCAAGAGTGTGGCAAGAGAAGAAATCTCTAGAAAATCGAAAGAAGCGCTTATTATTAATTAAGCAGTCAAGTTGGGGTCCACCAAAAAAGTCAGCAAGGCCATGGCACAAGACGCGGACAATGGCCAGCGGCAGTTTATATGGTCTACCCGCTCTGGCATGGATTCTGAGTCGCATCACCACCCCAGTACGGACTACGATCATTATTAAGGACATAAAAGTTGAAGCAACTCACTTGTGCTACTGCTGCACTCCAGATCTGGTCGATACGAGCGGGGTATATCGTCGTACGTTATTACAGTACCTATTGGAACAGAAAACGCTCATCACAGCAGGATCTGACATTGCTCAACAAGTTGCCACTCGATCGATTCAGCTAGCAATATAGTCAGTCCTCTAGTAGCTCAGATGCGTCCCTGCGGCTCTTCAAGCTTCAAGCTTCAAGTTCAGATGTGCAGAGTGAGTATAACACGCAAACGATTCCAAGTCAGAATCTCAAAAACTCGGTAGGTCGCATATACACGACACGGTTGAACGCTGGGCTAAATTTTAAACTCCGACTGTGACCTTCCTGATTTCAGTCAAGCCAATTACCCTCAGGTCAGTCTAGCAGGATAAATGGGATACAAACAGTAAGTACTGCCAGTGGTAAGTACTACAGTACAGTCTAAGTATACCAATTAATCGAGCGTTTCATCTCTGCACAGCATCGGTGGCACCGCAGCCGAAATTCCAGTACTTACCTTGATATGTACATGTTGACCGGACATCGGCCGATCCCGAACCATCCTATATGCCTGTGATCAAGCCTAATGCATCAGGCTTAAGAAAGGGGGACTGTGCTGGGCCACTGCGACATGTACATTGCACACTAATGCTTACGTGTATACATGGCTTCTAGGGAATCTGCCTACATGATTCAATGTATTCAATCCGGTTAACCGTTACTTAGTAACTCCACCTTGGGCCCTTATATAGGCCTCTTGATTCAAACGGTCTCTTTGCTAAAATGGACCCCAAGCAATATCGTCAGACTGAAACCCGGAGAGGATTCGTCTACAATTACTACTACCGTCCTGCCAACAGCGCCCAGCCTACCATTTTGTTCCTCCATGGCTTTCCTTCTACAAGTGCTGATTGGTCTGCTCAAGTAACCTTCTTTGCTGCCAAAGGCTACGGAATCATCGTCCCTGACACCCTAGGCTATGGCGGTACCAGCGCCCCCACCGACGCTCTGTCATACAGACATGGGGCTATGGCCGAAGACATAATTGATATCCTCGACGCCGTCCATGTTGACAAAGTCATCGCCGTCGGACACGACTGGGGATCTGCCATCCTCTCTCGTTTTTGGAACATCCATCCAGAACGCATCATCGCGATCGCATTTTTGGCTGCTGGATACATTCCTCCCTCTCCCGAGTATGATTACGAGCAGACCTTAGCTCACATGAAGCAACTTGTCGGATCCGAACTTTATGGCTATTGGGGGCTCTTCAATGACAAAGATGGTCCTGCCCTGTGTGAGAAGAATGTCAGAGTCTTTTTCTTTGTAAACTGCCCGAGTACTCAAAATCTTAGATCGACTCTTTCTACAGTCTTCTCTTCCCAAAGGACTCAGCCTTATGGAAAACAGACATGTGCCCCATCGGCAAGGCTCAAGAATGGGTTGCACGAAACGAGCAAACCCCATTGCCGTCATACTGGGACGATGCTGTACGTTCTTTTTGCTCTTTGTTGGATCCATCTTTATTCCTCCTTTCTTCAGGCGCGAAGGGAGCATCAAAAGCAGCTGATGAAGCGTGGTTTATCTGGTCCTGTCAACTATTACAGGTTTTATATGACTCAGGCTAAAAATGAAGACGATTCTAGTACGTTGCTCTGTTTCTCAGCCGAGTCACAGCTTCATACTCGTTTCTCAGAAATTCCCAAGGAGAAATACGAAATCACTGTTCCCGTATTCTTGGGAACTGCTCTTCAGGATTATGTCTGCCTTGCAGCTTTGGCCAAGACTGTCACCTCACAGTTTGCCAAACAATTGACTGTTAAAGACTTTGATACGTCGCACTGGGTCATGTTCGAGATGCCGGATGAGGTGAATAATGCATTGGAAGACTTTATCAACACTTTGTAGATTACTAACGCTATGATCATTGAAATTTGGCACCCACCGGAAAAACTGGGCCAGTTTTCACTCGATGCCACTTGGCACGTATCTAGCCATCAAGAGCTTGTGCATAGATAGGCTCTGTATAGACTGGAATAGGCTGCAGAGCTAGTAGGGGCAAAAAAGTAGGCCGCGGTCCGGCGGATCTGAAGCCCGAGGTCTCTGCAAAATCGTGAATTTTGGAGCACCCAGACCCGGATCTACTGGACAGATATTCCGGTGGACCTCAGCGGTCTAGGTTCGCCAAATAGAAGTCCTTGTCCGGTTCGGGGTCCGGGAAAAATAGACCCAGATCTATGTTTGGCGGAAACATTGAAGTCGACGAGCGCAAGAAATCATCGATCTACGCTTGACAACTAAGTCAGGTTTTTCAATGCCTTGAATCATCAAAAGTCCGATATGTACAAATACAGATTACGATTCGACTACGTATTTTTTCCGTCTCATCATTCATGCCAAAAAATCATCTCCCGAAAACCGGTCCTCATAACGACATCGTTGCGGTGGGGGATGCGACTGCGGATTATGAGCAAAAGCCAGACTCGTAAGTTCATCCTCGTCCCAAGTAGAGCTCAAAATGGAGGTTGATTGATGGGTCGCCGAACGACCTCTCAGAACCATGAATATTATTCGGTTGCAGATGATTGAGTGGAAAACGCGTTGAGGGCTTGCTAGCATATTTGCGAAAGACTATGACAGATCAGTATCGCTCGGATTGAAGGAAAAGGGCGCATACTGGATTAAGGATCGGAACGAAGACGTTGCTTAGAGAAATGACTTATTTGGGTGAGTATCGGTCAAAAGAAGAGAAAAATGACATACCGAGCATGAATGCGTAAAAGAGGAGACCTAGACAACAGTAAATGATGCGCCACTTGGCCATGTGCATAACGTACCATCTTTATACAAAGATGCAACCCAATCAGATTGTGATGTTGGAACTGTGGCAAGATAAGACCGCGGAGCGGGGACTAGATATACTTACGGTGTTGAATCGCTTTTATTGCCATCATAATGGCGATTACTATACCCTTAATCAAAGGGACCCATCAAACATAGAAGAACATACTGGTTTCGCAAATTGCCAGCAATATGTATACGACGATGATGACGGGGCTAGCATGCACAAGAGAACATCCTATGGATACTTCGGCATCTACACATGCCGCATTAGCATCTATGCGGGAAACCTAGCAGACACTTACATATCAGGGAATCAAGTTCCATCTGTGTCAGCACGATAGCAGGAACGAATGTCATCTAGGTTAAAAATAAGGTTGATGACAGAACCGCGTGGAGACAGATGGATAAACTTACAAGACCCAGCAAGATGAAACCTATCATAACCCAGCGTCGACAGGCCCAGATAGCATACGTCCGCAGCATCAATATGACTGTCATGGCGTTGAGCGAGGATCGGAAAAGAAGGAAACAATCACTTTCTGCTAAGATGATACCAAAAACGATTAACCCTTCGAGTAGTGGGTGAGATTGAGACCGTAGGCTGAGAGACAGAGGACGTACAGGTGACGAATCGCATGCTCATATAACATCTCTAGTAAACGTTGAGTCTCAAACCAACATGCCATGAAAGTGGCACACACCTCTGGCGAATTACGGGTTACTTTCACTGTTAAATTTTCAGTGAATGCAGGAAAGTACTGAATACAGCAACTCACAGCTTAACGAGAGAAATGTATCAATAAAAGGTGGGTAGCGATTCAGAAGGAAGATGAGAGCGCTGGTGGACCCTAGCCGTGACCAGACGTAGTGAATCTTGGTATCATGTTAGCATCTTGATGCATCAAACAAGTGAGCAAAATACCTCAAAATCAAGTGTACATAGGAAATCGTAGACCTGTAGATGGGTTGAGCAGACGCGTAAAAAGTAAAGTGAAACATACAAGCAAAGTTGCGCTTGCTACTAAGACACTCGTTTCCACCTGCTGGTCCACATTCTACGTGATTTGTACGTTAGCGGCAGAGGTAGCATTGAAAAGCAAAGACTGACCATGGACGAAGTGATAGTTAGGGACAAGAGGCAAGCGACCGGAATTTAGGCTCCTCCGTTCACGCAGTGTGCAAATGTAAGCTCTTCCCTTTCTGATGGACGTGTGAAGGAAACGGTTCTCTGGGCTTTCCAAGTTAACTTTGAGCGGCGTTCGGTTACTATACCGACGATAGTGCGGCTTGTGACACATAAATCCCAGCTCTAAGCTGCTGCAATATAAAGCAGGAGCCAAGTGGCACAAGGAACTGAAGAAAGCTGTAGTTATTAAGTTTGCCATCTTTGGGAGTCATAACAGTCATACTCGGTAAGTAGTAACGCTCATAGTCTTCATCGATAGGCGCTCTTCCAAGCTTGTTTTTTTTGCCCGCGCAGAGGTCGGAAATAGTCCACAGCTGACGACCAATTCATCAATATCTGCCAACAGATGTCAAATGTAGCTATTATTGATTGGGGCATATCCGACATCGAGCGTAGTCGCCAACACATGCAGTACGACGTCATTATAAATCGAAGGTACGGGCCGTGATAGGAATACTTTTTACAGCCCGAGACGACAGGTGGGATAGTGCCTGCAGTGACTCTCAATGACCAGACCGGTCTGGTCGAATCAAATTTCTGATTTTTGTTGAATGCAAGTTGTAAACTTGGCATGCGAGCTGAGACTCCGAGAAGGGCCCGGGATGCCCAAAATACGCAATGCTGTCGAAAACTTGCAAGTCAAACTTGAGGGCTTCAATGCGGAGGCTGATGGAACATTTCGGGGGTCAGGTCAGACAAGCATTTTTCGACAGAGCTTCCTCTTCAGATCTTCAGACCACAAGCTTTCCCGAAGAAAAGGCACAGATCAACCGAGATTGCGGCCACGTGATCAACATGCACTCTCCTCATTCACCGACCCATGCTTGCTTCAGACCTCCATGAAGCAGGTAATCCTAATCCCTCTGTTATGTACCGCTAAAGTCTTTGGCTACTGGCTTATGGGAGCAAGTAAGCAAATTTAGCCCCAGATTTAGCCTCTAAGCTTCATCAGACAACATTCTGACAACTCAACGGATTGATCCTATTGTAAATCCAGGCACGATAGGAACGCACGTCCATTCGGGTCAGTGGAACGCCGGTACACCATCTATTCCGTTTACTGTTTCATACAGTTTTGGGGGGTAGCAACTTTGGACTGAATATTTCCACTGCTCAGCTACGTGCAAGCGAGTGCACTTCAATTCCAATTGTAGAAGATAAGAGCAATTATTGGTATCCGGTACGTATCCATGTACTACAGTGAACTGAACTGAAGTATCGAAGCTCTTGTATTGGCAGTGAGTCTCCTCATCCGTCGATCATGCATCATAGATGAATGTTCTCTAGGAAGAACGATGGTACTTTCACTAGTGTGAACGGTAGCGCTGTGATGTATGTCTCCCTGCACACAATGTTCCTCCATGATCCCATGATCCCGGTATAGATGTAGGCTTTTTCGTTGTTACACTTCCTCCAGTAACCATTTGTCTAGATTATTTATTTGGAACAACCCCAAACTACACTACGGCCTTTCCCGATGACGTGAGCGTCCCCTTATACCTTGGTTTTCGCTGATCCTGTCCTAGTTTCGTATGCTCTCTGGTTTGTTTATGTCGGTTGCTCGTTCTCGTGTCACCTTTTCTAGGCGATCCAACCCTGCGTACTCTGGATCCCTCAAGCTTTGCTCAGCAAGCAATAACATTTCTCTGCCTCGATTTCTCCGGTACTTCTAGCAAATTCAATGAGCTCCCGAAAATGAGCTGTCCTTCGGGTATCCGAGCTCAAATTGTTTGTTAGCGGACTTGCAAAAGCAACCCTGACTAACTATCGCTGCAGAACTTTCCAAGTTGCTGGGATGGAGTCGTAGGCTCCTTTTCTTAGCGTGGCGACACAAAACTCAAGTCCTTGCATAGAACACAGATTCTCCGGACCACAAATCGCATGTTGCATTTCTCTCTACCGGTCCTGACAATGGAACTTGCAATGATCCTAACTTTCCTATAACTCTTCCGCGGATTTTTATGGAGGTCGGTACAGCTTTTTGTCAAGCTTAAGTGGTTAATGATTACAGGTATATTGGAATACAGAGGTATTCGAAAGCCAACGCAGTCAAGCTATGTCCCCCGATCAACCTTTTGTGTGAGTCGGAAGCTCATCTACCCATCAAATCT
>QLOY01002376.1:0-17013 GCA_003313965.1 Megacollybia marginata
TGAAGGTACTAGGTCTCCGCTGGCGACTTTTATTAACTGTGTTCCCTTTAAGGTACTAAGAGCTCAATAGTCTGTCAAAGCGCAATCTATTCTCTACTGGGGGTCTCTATGGGTTCACTATTCTACTGAACTACTCTAAACTACTGCCTTTTTATACTGCTCTGATGTGTCTATTTTTGTCTGCTGGTTGCTCAGCAATGGTCAGCTGATGCATAATCTTACTCATGCTGTGTAAATAGCTGAGAATATGACTCCCTCCATCTCCTTGATGTCCGCTGTGTCAATTCCTGCCTTAGGAGCACTATCCCAGATGATAGCCCCACTCTCTAGCATCACATTGATATAAACATGTCTCTATTTCTCTGCTGATGGTCCCAAACTGTAGAGGCAACCTTTATAATGCTTCGCTGACGTGGTTTACTCTGGTCTCAGCTCGGCAACAGCTCCGCGGGTGATATTCCGTGTTCTCTTTTAGTTCACTTCTGGTTCCAGTCTATGTTTGATTTCCTGCTTCGAAATGCTCAGCGGGAGTGATGCCAGCTTATCCGAACTTAATTTAGCTCTTGTACATATCTTAGCATACCTCAGCGGGGCTGCGCATTTTATGAGAGTTGGATACAATAAGATAGCTCTATCAAGAGCCAACTCATTCGTCTCAACCAAAGGGTTTTATGCAGTTAGAGGCCTAGGTGTTGCCTTATATAGCTATTCCACCTATCCCACTCCTCCGCTGATGGTTGTACCTCTGCAGGAGTCTTTCCCATGTTTATTTAGAGGCTAGTACTTTGCAAATTGAAAGATTTCAGGCCTGGATGCATATCATGCATATCACTGCTCCTCCTCCAACTTCTTCTTCACCTCTTCCTCCTGCTTCTTCTTCCGGTTCTCCTGAGCAGCTAAAAGCTGCGCCTTCGCCTGACGAATCTCCTTGTCGCTGTCTTCAGATGGGGGTTGACGTTGTGCAGGCGACATGGTGGTTGAAGTTCAAGTTAGGGTGGGAACATTTCCATCCAGAATGCGATTCTTATAGAGCTCATGATTCCCGTGCTTTGACCTTGTCACGTGACAAGTCAATTTTTTCAGGCCAAAGTCCCTTGTGGGCTTGGGACTAAGTATATTGACCTATACGTAGCTATCGAGGAGTACAGTCCACAGCGACGATGTGGTTATGTTACGCGCTGTGCTGATCTGATCCCGATGCCCGACGCTTCCGTTGGTGCCCTTGTTACGTTTCCAACTGTCCACCTTCGGAACCCATCGGAAACCCTCAGAACGTCTCAGAACAGCGCTCCACAATCAGAGCCGGGATGCTGGTGTTTTCTTTACTTCTTTATCCATTCTTTTGTTCATAATATTTATCCGATACCTCGTTCTGATTATCTACCGCCTCATGTATACCTCATGACCTCGCTTACTTTCCGGAGTTCTTCCGTTAGTAGTATAAATAGTCTGTCAGTAGTCGGTAGAACTCAGACGAAAAATCTAGTTGTCTTCCAGTCTTGTCTTTGTGCAACCTTCTCCAGTTCGCCCTCCGACCTTCCTTCCCAACTTCCCGAACTTCCCGATACCTTAACTTCAGCAACCTGACTCCGTAACATCGGTTCCCGTCGGACCTCCGTCGGAACCCTTCAGAGACCCTCAGAAATTATGGCACACAGGCTACGGAAGCGCGTCACTGAATAGTGTTCGCGACAGTGTCATTCTGCACAGGACATAACAGGTTACTCTAAAGCATTTGGAGATGAACCCCCGGTTGCTACTGCACAAATCATGTAAGTAAATCTTCATGAATGCAATGATAGCCCTACCAGCTCACAGCTCCTTTATTACCCACGACAGCATACGACAGTATGCGTGGAGCGGTGGTTCCTGGTGGTGAATACTTTGTTGTTACCCCATACAATGACTATAATGCCAACCCCCCACTCGGAACTCAGAGAGTGAGAATACGCACCGACAGCCGCTATGGGGAACACGACTGGTCAGTGTGACCGCAGGTCTTCAGCGAGACTCTTTGTCATTTTGCTTGCATACCTCGAGCCTACAACAACTCTCCTTGGCGATCCCTGTGGCTTTTGCCTGCCACTGAAGAATTTGAGCTGGAAACCACCGTAAGCATTATAGGTGGTTTGGGCAAACTGAAGTGGTGCATCTTCCAAGAAATAGCAACTATGGTTGAGACTGTGCTTTGGCAGTCCAACCAATTCATTCCTAATTGACTGAAGTCAAGCTAGCAATACAACTTGGCAACACTATTCGACTGTGGTTGAACCGGCTTCAGTACCTCACAACCACCTTTCGTCAGATGGTCAATAACTGTGCCACACTCCAATGTTTGTCCCTCGAATTAATTGGACTTATGTCCTACTGCGAAACTTACAAACCCATTATGATGGGATCGGGTCCAAATCCACACAAAGGCCATGCTGCTGAACTAATGGGAGCTTTTGTAACTTTGCTTCAGGATGTGGAAAGGTTACACGAATCCCTTTCTGGTTTGTTCATCCCACTTGCAACCTTCTCTGAATCCGAGTAGATCAGCTAGGGCCGCTATCATTCTCTGAATTAGAGGAAGACATACCTGGGTCGATGACTCTTTATGAAGGGTCTGCTGACTTAGTTGCGCAGTATAATGCAATCATACACCATTGTGGATACATGGGCTCCAGTAATGTCTTTCATGAATCAGTGGGACTACACCTGTTACCTATGAAGAGCGATGCCGAGCCTGGGCCTGTTTGGAATGAGAAGAGGAAGGGGAAAGGACCATGTAAGTCAACAATTCGATATATTTCTATTTCTATTCTAATGATCCTTTACAAGATGATAAGCAACATGGCAGAGGTCATACAGACAAGAAGAAAATGTCGCTTTCGTTAGGTTAGGATTCCATTTTTTCAGTATTTGCTTACATTGACGTCAATGTTAACCAGAGGGACAGGACAAGTTTTTGAGGCCAGATAGTCACCTTTACCCTCCCAGCAATCCAATATGGCAGAATGCGCTGCTCATGATTGATCGTAGTGAGCGTTTGGACCTTGGCCTGAGAGGATACGCATTCCCAGAGCCGGGACTATTTGTAGCTGTGACAACCAACAAAAAATGGCAAACCTACCTCAGTAGCTGGCTGAGACTGTGCCAAACCTTCATTCAGCGAGCCGTCACAAAAAATTGGCGAGTGTGCCTCATCACAAACCAGGAATGGAGGACTCTCCTCACCTTAGCTTTCCCAAACCCAAATGCTACTGCTAATGTTGCCATTCAATCCAAAGCCACACAGAAATGACTTTTGGATCTGCTAGGTGACTTGGTCTTGGAGTCGGACCTTCAGATACACAATAATGGAGCATCGGGGCTTAGCTGGTGTGGGGAATGTCTGGATGATGGGCGGATTCTCAACTCTTGAATAGTCAGGGAAATCATCTGGGACCTGACTGAGCTCAATCTATGGTTCGAGCTAACAGCCCTTGATGATTATTTGTACACAACAACCACAATAACAATTTACCTCAAACGCCATGCCATGTTGCTATTCTTCGTTGCTTTCAGAGAGAGGGCAGTGGGCTTGTGCTAGCTCCCGACATCAGTAATGCAAATCTAGGCCTTGCAGCAGCAGAAATTCATACTCGGTTGCCCTTTCTTCTTGCGCTGAGGAATGTAATGAGTGTCTGGAAAGATTTGGATCAATCCAATTTGATGTTGCATATCACTGATGATGAGTGGACTGGAAAAGACGATCAGAAGCTGGAGGAATTAGAGAAAGGGCTGGCGCAGACTTACACAGCTGCGTTCTATAGGATCTTTGGTAGACCGCCCATCGTTCCACACAACTTGCTCATTGGTGTATAAGAACAAGTTAGTAATTTGATCTTTTGTTCAAGTTCACTCGCTCACATCATACAACAATACTACCATGAGACCAAGACTAAGAGGTGCGGTCAACCAGGCAAACCCTACCTTTAATCTAGTTGAGGTCCTGAATCCTTCGCTTCCTTCTCTTCGATCACGACCTGAAAATCCAATGCCACTAATTCTTACTGGACACCAGACATATTCTCAACATCATAACTTACTGTATACATGATCTTCACCTTCAATAGAGCCTACTCCCAAGTCACCAACACTAGGCATCAATTCTCTTGCTGACGATGAGAACATGCAAGTATGAGACAAACGGTTCATGTTTCTGTACCACACACCACGAGATGATCTGTCTCGCACTCATCGACGACATGCAACTCAATGGAAGCGCTGGACAGAGGAGATAATCCCCGCCCTTATTAAACCCTACATGCAGCTTATGGCAACGACCAAATCCTTATGTTCTTGTCCCCCAGAACCCGGTCTCTTTGACTGCACCTGTGCACCTGGTCAGGATGTCACAATCAAGGTCATTCGATTCTCACAACTAGAAGAAGTTGTTCTGCGGAGGTGTGATAGCCACAAGATTGCATTGCAGCTTATCCAACAAGGTCTCTTTCCCTGTGCTCCACTAGTTCCTTCACTTGCCATTGACATGAAGGTCTTGGAATTCGTTCGAGTGCTTTTCCTTAGAGTCTCACCCAATGCAACAGCAATGTCTAAGACATTTGAAGACTGCTTATGTGCCTTGGGGTACAAGTTAGAGATGGTGGTAAGTTTATTTGTTTCACATATTATCTTTGATCCAACTGGATTCAGGACTCACTTCGGTGAATGCCTTGAACTGGTATTATGCACTTGGGGATGCTACAAAAAATTTCGTATGCCAAGTTTTGCAAACAACCCGCAATGTTCATTGAGGGATTGCCGAGCCTTCAACCAGTCCAGGTCCAGCACAGGACAAAGATTCTGTAGAGAGGGCAGAGCAGCAGCAAACCTCAACGAAGCGTGCGCGCTCACCACCACCTGCCTCAGGAATGGAAAGCAAAGAGGAAACGGTTGCTGATAGCTCTCAGCAACAGAGAAAGCGACTCACCAACACGAGAATCCGGAATATCCATTCCCTGAACCTCCAGAAAGAGACAGACCAAGCAAGTATCTGCATGCTTGCTGTCCACTTTGCTTTGGTGGCAAGAATCTGGATAGAACAACTCTTCGCCCCCACAGCTTAGTCTCAGTCGATGCCTGCTTTCAACAAAAACACAATAAGCAGGCCAGAGATCCTCCCCGCCACCACCCCAGCTCCTTTTTTGTTGACGAAGACCTGATTGCCACCATGGAGGAGTATGTTAATAATGTTTGACCACCTTGTCCTGCAAAGGAAAGAACCACCAGCTCGACGGCAGATGAGCATGATCAATATGAGCATGCTGAGCTAAAGGTACCCCGATCTGTGTTGAATGAGTGCAACAATTCATTCATTGCAGCGGATGAGGCTCGAGAGAAGGCTAGCACCCAATTTTTTAATGTAACTGGTTTGATGGCATTGATCTGTCGCCATGACCGTGTACTTTGGATCCTAAACATGACCTCCCCTGGCAAGAAACAACATTATGTCTTTGCGCTTTTGGAAATGTTATTTCAGAATGTCCCTTGTTGGTGGACATTTGGTTTTCTCTATGATATTGCTTGCCAGACTCACCGAAGTTGCCTGAAATGGGGGTTCATGGATCGTTATCTGGCCCAGATTGTCTTTGGCATTTTGGTTTTTCATGCTTACGGTCATGGATGGGCTTGTCAGTTGATTTATCACCCATGCAAGTGCAAGTGCTTTGGGTTGACTGATGGAGAGGGGTGTGAACGCTGCTGGAAATCAATTCAATTCCTGATTGCGTACTTGCAAGTTTGTGGTGTATGTGGACTCTTCATCAGGTTACATAGCTAATCTTTCACAGTACCACCTACGAAAATATACTTAGATGCGGAAATTCATCACCTCATAATTGAGAATCTTCAGCATGCTGGAAAGTGGCTGCTGAGGAAGACTCGACAACTCTTGGATCGGAAGCATGGTGCGCAAGCGAAGTTAGATCAATGTAAACAAGACCCAGAATTGCCACCACTCAGAGAGCAATGGCAGCTACAGGTTGATGCTCAGACATGCCCACTATCTAGTAAGTTGCAATAGTGCTACTCAGACTCATTAACATACCCATAGAGCAATCAAAGAATAAGGCTAATCTTGCAATTCAAGAGGCTCAACGCCTACGACTATCCTGAGATATGATGCAAAAACGCGTGTCAGAACTTGAGAAAATCATTTCAGACTCATCCTCAGCACAGTATGAAGTTGCTATTGCTGAGTTGGACCTTTTAGATGAGTGTAAACAGTTGAGCAAGGCAACAGAGAAGGTGAAGGCAAAGGAAAAAGAGCTTGGAATTGATGGTCGGCAGCGATTAGACTGGTTGATGAACGACAAATATCTCAACCTCTGAATGAACGCTCAAGCACTGAAAATGTGCATTCGTCAAAAACTTGTCAGTCAGAAGTTTGAACAGGACAGGGCTGAAAGATCTCTTCAGGGACAAGTCAATGGTAAGAAACATATATGTTCATTATATTCTGACACCTTGTCTAGATACAAAGTTGCATGCCCAGACTCAGTCAGCTATCAGGCACCGTGATCCAACAATTCAAGTCCTTGCACGAAAATACAACAAATTGGTTGGAGAGATTCATTGCCTCATTGATGAACGAAGAGACCTGCGAAAAGCACTTCGTCCTATCCCTATCAATACAGACGATCTTTTTAGCCTTGATGTCAATGATGACATCTGGCAAGATATAGGTCTAAATGAAGAAGACGAGTCGACAACACCTCCAGTATGGCTTAGTGATGAGAACGTTCGAAAAGGTATCAGGGCTATGTTGGACTTGGATCGCTGTTTAGAAGAAGAGCCATGGCTCATTCTTGAGCGGCGTTCATTACAGGAGTGGTTCAAGGAGTGGTTCTCTGAAGAATGGGCTATAGTCAATTTGGCTATTGAAGCTACAGGTGAGCTGGGGTCATTATTAGGGTATGTCCAATTTCCTGTTAAGGTCATGACCTCTGTTACCAGCTTCAACTCCACCATCGTGATCTACTGCAGCTATGTGCTGGCTGGCAGAAACCTGTTGAATCTTTAGACACTTTTGGAACCTTGGGGACCAATTGAAGCTGAGTTACTGGCTGCTCGTATTGATGCTGTCACTGCCTCTGTAGCAGAGCCTGATGAAGAGGATATTGATGATGATTTGGAATTAGAACCCGAAGATGAGGAGGACATGGATGATGCTGGTCTTACAGAAGTATTGGAGGCGCTAGACATTGCTGATGGGTTCTGAGACTTTAAGATAGATGATAGAGTTCCAAATTGATACTGCTCCGATTAATACAGAGCACTTTATATTAATGATCTAGCAAGCACAAGACTTATTCATTTATTTGTTTGAGCCACTTAAAGGCAGCTGGGCAGACCAGATGGTCTGACCAGCCATATAGGAACACAGTCTGGGAAGGCCATAGCTCAGACCATGGACCTATGGTCTTCCCATAAGAATTGGTCTGGCCAGATAGCTACAGTGGTATTCCCATGAATATTGGTCTGGCCAGATAGCTATAGTGGTCTTCCCATGAATAATGGTCTGGCCAGGTGGGTACAGTGGTCTTCCCATGTGTGGTGGTCTGGCCAGGTGGTACAGTGGTCTTCCCATGTGTGGTGTGGTCTGGCCATTTTGGTCCAGTTACAGAGATGGTCTGCCCAGGCAGACCAGGGGTCCAATTGGGTGGACCAGTGACAGGACCAGGGAAGGACCATGGGAAGACCAATGGTCAGACCATAGAATAGGTCTGGACCTTGGTCTACAGGCCTACATAGGGTGATCCATGACCACATATAGATCACCCTAAGTAGGTATGGTCTAGGGGCAGCCTGAAGTGATACATTGACAAATAGGATGGGGTAGAGTATGGTAGGTTCAGATAGGATTAGATATGGGAGCATCACTTGTTCTCTATCTTTTGTTGATTTTTGTGGTCATCAGTGTTGTCATCCTGCTTGCCTGATTCTACCAGTCTGCAAACATCATACCTGTTATTAAATGATCAACATGGTGGTAATTTGAACAATAGACTCACATCTCCACATCAAGTTGAACCACATTCAGGAGCAAGATTGAGTACTGATACAACAATAGGATTGGTTCCTCAATCCTATCTGTAATGGGATAGAATGTATATCCCAAGTTGCTTGGACTTTCTAGATAGGATTATCCCAAGGTATGTGGTAATTGCTACCCGTGTCTGGTATTTAGTTCCTTCTCCAGGTCTTGGATCTCAATTTGGATGTTTAACTCCTGATCTGTCTTTGTAGTTCTGAAGATGAATTGTTTGGGTTTGTGAAGGTCTTCTAACCAGTCCAAAGCTTCATTGGTGGGAACATTTAGCAGTTGTTCAACAAGATGTTCATCTACTTCCCATTGTTTTTTATTATGCACCCACTGCTTTAGTGTTCTGACTCCTGCTTCAGTAGCTAGATCTCTTAATTGTGATAGAACCCATAGGGCTGAGAAAGGTTTTGGCTTCTCCTGTTCCTGTTGTGGTTGTTCCTGGAAGTGACCTGAAGGAGGAAGAGTGGGTTCTTCATCTTTGACTTCTTCAATCATTGTCTTCCATTTGGTTCCTGTTTCTGTTTTAATGCTGGACTCTTTTGCATGTAAAAAAAAAGGTATTCCTATTATACAATGCCTTGGGGTGTGTCTGACAAGGAATGTGTGCATAAGCATCCTGACCAGGGGATGGCGAAATCGTGTCTGCTTCACTCCCATTAAAACCTGCAGCTTTCTTTAGCTGCTCCTTTTCTTATTGGTAAAATCAATAAATTCCAAGGTCTGTGTAGTGAAAGGTCATCGAGGGGGTGGTCTGAGATTACACCAGCATCCAGGGTGTTTGCCATGACAGATGGGGCATTCACCCTTACAATTGTTTGAGAGGTGATAACCCATTTTCTTGCAGTGTCAACATTCAAGTAATCATTTGGTTTGATTTATGTCGACATCCATGGGCTGTCCTTGTCCTCTGTAGGTGTGTGCTGGTGTATGATGTTCAAAAGAGGTGTT
The DNA here is from genome assembly GCA_003313965.1 of Megacollybia marginata. Classification (NCBI taxonomy): domain Eukaryota; kingdom Fungi; phylum Basidiomycota; class Agaricomycetes; order Agaricales; family Porotheleaceae; genus Megacollybia; species Megacollybia marginata. Next base: position 9,020 of record QLOY01002376.1, read on the forward strand.
AATTGCTGGGATGTATGTGGAGTTTGTCAAGGTGGTATTCCCAGTGTGAAAGGCACTGAATCTGGACTTCTCTTCTTCAAGCACCATTTCTATGTTGTACAACCTTTGCTTTACCCTGTCATACTTGTCAGGAATGGGTATTCCTCCTCAATATAGCTCCCTAGTGATCTCATGTTGTACTTGGTTTTTAGAAGATCAATGAGGACATTGTCTAGCTTGTGATATCCTGCTGTCATGGCCTTAAGCTTAAACTTAGTGAAATACTCCATTAAGGAATCCTTTCCTTGTTAAAGTTATCAGAGTTTGTTAGCAGCATTGATTTGCAGGTTAGGGTCTTTGAATGCTCCTTTTTGTTATGTGCCATGCCAATCCCTTGCAGCCTCCGAGTTTTCCGATCTTTTCCGAGTTTCCGCTTCGGGATTACCTCGGTCCGGTCCGGATCCGATCGGAATCTATTTCGGACCGCTCGGGAACATCAGGGGATGTATCTGGATCATCTTTTATCATTTGTATTACTTACCCTTGTCATCTGATACTGCTTACTGATATTACTACCCTGTGTATGTCTTCCATTGTTCTGTATTTACTCCGCATAGGCCCCATGACCCTTATGTAAGCCTCTGGAGTTATTCCAGTAGTAGTATAAATAGTTCCGCTCAGTTTTGTAGTAGTCAGACTTGAAATCATCTTGTGTGCTGTGCTTCCAGTCATTCCCTGAGGCCCCTAAGGTCTGGGGCCTATTCCGAGGCTCCGGATTAGTCATCCAGACCGGAGTTCAGGCACCTGATGTGCAGAAGCACATCATTTATATATAGTGTTTGCAGATGTGCCACCCAGTTCCTTGCATGGCACCTAACACTTTTAAATCATGAATGAACCAATCATAGTCACTGGTGTTTAGAGCCCCATTGTAGAAATTGTCTTCTTTCCAGTTTTGGAGCCAGTCTGAAGTGACACATGATGATCCATTGAAATGACAAACCAAATCTTTTGTTTATTGTCTTGGAAGTCTCTGGCGTTTGCAATGAGATAAGTGTTGACTGCTAGGAAGAATCCTTCCCATTTCATTCTATCACCTGTGAACCTAGGTGGTTTGGCAATTTTGATTTTCAGGTGGTTGGTGTGATCATTGTTACAGGAGGAACAAAGTTCTTGGGGGTCCCATCTGGTTCTATGAGTAAATGGTTCTGGTGATTCAGGTGGTGTGAAAAAAGCTTCTTTGAATGGTACTGGAATGTTTTCGGGATCATCTGCAAAAGTGTTAATGAACTGGTATTCCTCAAATTGCTGTTTGTCCTTGTGTTATTCAGATTGGAGTAGGTGTTGTGAAGGGCATTTTCTCTGAGAGTTTGATATAGTTTCTTTGAGTGTGCACAGTAAAATGGATGCTGCTAGGTCCTGAGTTTGAATGTCATCGAAGATGTCTCTTTCTTCATTTGTTAGTATGTCAACTGTCCAAAATTCATCTGCCATTGTTGTTCTTATTGAAGGCTGATTCTGAAGGCACCCCAAGTTTTCAATAAGTCTGTATTGGGCATACTATAATGTTGGCAACTGGTTACAAACCAATCTTCCAACTGTGCTTGCATTGTTAAATTTTTCTCACTCTGAGAGATCACCAGGGTGTCTCTTCATCTGTCTGTCATTTGTGTTTGTTGCACTGTTTTGGTGTCTTCGTGATTGATTAATTCTAACTCCACTGTGAGGAGGTTGCCTTCTTCTGACTGAAATGATTCCAACCATGCTGTTATGTCAAAACTGAAGCTTATGTCTGTGTTGATCCTGCTGTCTGTCTTATTGCTGTCTGTGTTAATGCTGGTATCTTCATAGAGATGTCCCCACTTTGTGGATTGATGTTGTTGAAGTACTTATAAAAGTTGCTAGGGGAATGTGAGCAGTGTAGTCTACGTTAGTGCCATTGTCTTTGTATTCCTTGATCTCTGGGTCAGTTTCAGTGGCAATGCTGGTGTACATCTTTTGTTGACTGATCCAGTCTTGTGTGAGAAGGTGAGTGTAATAGATCCAGCTGATATTTCCAGGTGTGTAGTCAAATGGAGCTGAGAATCTTTTGATTATCTCATTGAGTTGTTGGTGAAGGACAATGTATAGTGTGAAGTTGGAGTCAATTTGGACTTTGTGGTGTCATTGGAGTATTTGATTGTTAGATTTTTCGTTGCTGGTCAGCCTCTGTGCACACAAACGCCACTGAAAGCCGTTAGCAATTCAAAACTGATTTTCTTTGTCTGTCTGTCTTATTGGGAACTTCCTGCTAGCCAATGGTACTACCAAGTAAGACGATGAGAGTTCACAAACAAGTTTCTCTGATGTTGTATGTATAGACATCAAGTAATGCAATGGCATCATTCAAGGCAGCAATGTAAGATATGAAGGATGGTGTAGGCAGCAAGGATGAGGTAGATGGTAAGTATAAGGTGGAAGATTTCATGAAAAGTTATAGGGTCACTGGCTATGACCTTGCGAGTTTGTTTGACTGGGTTGAGTGAGGTGAAAAAGGTTTAGTTTTGGTATTTTGTAAGGTGACAAGCAAAATGAGAGCTTATCAGGCCACTCAAAGACTCAGTGAAACTTATAATACCAAAACTTAAGAATACAGTGACTAGCTAATGGTTTAAATACTAAAGGGTTATCTCGTAGACGAATTATAAAGACAAAGGGAGATAGATAAAAAGGGAAAAAGATAGGCTTATCTGTGCCACATGTCTACAATAAGTTATCAGAAGTTTCATTTAAGAGATAGAGGATAAGGGAAATGAAAGATAAGGTGATATGAAGTGAAATGAAATATGGTTCTGATAAGGCACGTGATTGGGCACTAAAGTGGGGAAATTATAACAGTCCAATTGATAGCTTCATCATTGTATCAGCTGCTTGCTGTACATATCATACAAGAAAGGTCCTGAGTAGCCTGGAACCCAGGCAGATCTGGTTTGAGAGAGGTGACATCACTTGTGTGACTGCCTGGTAAATCTCCGAAAATAGAACACAGGCACAACTTTCAACTTCATTTCTGGCCACATAGGCTATATTTTTGCTTCAAGACATGAGACAGAGCAAGGAATGAGTGATTATAACTGTTCCAGAAACACTGACTTCAATTGGTAACTGCCGAGGCTGCAATGTGCATCAGAATTTAGACCTACATGTGAATGTCACATGTGGATGCTTGACAGCTTCCAGGAGGACAGACAGGGATTAATAAGCAATTCCCTTGGAAATACTTGAGCTTAATACATAAATGAAGCTCTTGAATAGATTGCAAAGGATTACTAGTAAGATAGAATGTCTTGCTAAGTAAACTGAGGGGCATGCATTGTACATGCCATGACAAAATTGCTGTCTGCAAGCTATTTTTGAAGAACTACTTTACAGTGATTTTGCAATGACCCATAAACTCAATATTTGAGCATCCCTGATTAATGAGAAAGATTTCATCACTGGATCACTTAAATTTGGAGCTAACTACTTTTACAGTAATTTTGTGATGATCCATATCCTAGCAACACAGCTGACAACCCATGAACTTGATATTTGAGTGTCCCTCTAAGGAACCTTAGCTGGAAATAAGGCTGAGTGACAGACAAGCATGTGATCTTCATCATTTGTGCTTGCTCACTCATCAGCTTGTCTATGGTAGACACTTGGATATTTGGTATAACATTTGTGCTTCACACATCTTGCATCACTCTCACACAATCTTCTTGCATCATTCCCAGACCATCATGCATCATGACTGGCCTGCAAACACAAACACAAACAGCTCCCACTGTCCTGCAGGTAATACTGGTCTCATTCTACCTGTTCTGGATAACTTTGACCTCCACTATTGGATGCAGTTGCCCATAATCCCACTTGCTTAATGCACACAGTGAAGAAGTCCACTTAGTCATGAAGGACTGTGCCAATCACCCAGTCATTGGCCTGTGGCTGAAGCCACTTTACAATTACTTGAGTTAGGAACAAAGACCAGAGGCACAGGTTGCTTGATACAGAGCATTCCCCTGACATCTCATCCTTCACAAAGTTCTCATATTCAACATGGCCAAGATTGTGAAGCCTCTGGGAGATGATTCCTTCTCCTTCCATTTTTACTCTGTTCTGCTTTTGAAGAACCTCTTCTGTACTTCACACAGTTGCCAGCAAGGCATGAGCTCCTCAATGGAACATTCTCCTGATTCCATGTACTATGCCAGCTGTGGGAACTGATGCTAAATGTGCAGTTATAGTTGTGATTCAGGTGTTAGGTTCTAAATGTCCATTTTCCAATGCTTCCCCTGACATCTAATCTTCCAAATTCCATCACACTCTCTGTAATCCCTCAATACCCTCCATCCATTCCTTTCAATGGGAACCTTTTATTCAGCCTCTCATGACTGCAATCTCATTGCCAAGACCATCCCTATTTCATATGAGGATGTGCTACTCCCAGCATGGAAGTGACTTAACCTGATATGGAGGCAACCTGTAGAGTTGTTGACAATAACAGGGCAGTTCTGAACCTGACATCACTAGTAAAATAGCTCCATCTTTCTAACACTCTGAAAGTGTATCAGCCCCATTTCACTTCTCATCGCAACATCCATACTGACTTTTTCTGTCATCACTCTCTGCTACCTGAATCTCCTCCCTTTGCAAGCACAATTTATAAGTGTGTTGTTCACAATAATTACACCATGGTTTTCCAAGCTGGAGAGAACAATCATTATTCACAATCAACATGAAACTCAATATTGTGATGGAGTATATTGATGCTGAAGTTGCAGCTAACTGCATGCTCAGACCAAGCCTATTTATGTGGTCCATTCTATGCTACTCCTCTTACCATATCAGTACAGGATGAAGATCTGACACATCTGCTGCAGCCTCTCCAAGTCTCAGGGATGCCATCTGTCAACAGGTTTCTTTTATTGACAGGACTTTTCCTACTTGATTCAATATGGCCTTTTGGGTCACTGATGCGGTAAGTTTCTCTTTCATTCCTTCTCCACTTTCTGATCTTTTGACACTGTATTAACCAAATTTATCATCATTCTAAGTTCCACCAATTTCCACATTCCAATTTTCAAGATCTGCAAATAAGTTCCCAATTTCTGGTAGTAACCAAAAGCAAAACATAACAAATCTTATCAGTAGGTATTACATCATAGATATTGGACACCTCCTGGAGTTATGTTTCTGCTCCAGCCATGCTGCCAATCTGCTTCAGTCATGATAGCATCATCTGCCTGATAAAGTACTGTAGTATTCTGACCAAGTGTTCACAGGGTGTTACACATTACACCTAGCGATCATAACCAAATATAGATAGTGAGTACCAAAGTGAAAAAAAAACAGTTCCATATGGGGGAAATGCTTTATGGGAGCAGGACTCAGATGAGATTTGCTTTCAGATAACACCATGACTGAATATTGTGAATACAGCTATTGGTGTGTGAAGCACCTGAAATTTTTAATTTTAGGTGCTTACCTGTTTGAGCTGTAATGGTGATTAGAACCCCAGTTTTACACATTACACCAACAAGTCAGTTAGTTCTGTTCAGGGACCTGTGTTACATGTTACATATTACCAAACACTTGGTCAAAATACTACAGTAACCCCATCAAGCACATGATGACACTGAATTTGGCAGTTAGAGTTTGGTCCCCTCCCATGAAAATTTGCCTGATGATGGTGCATGTGACTAAGCAGGAGCCTTAAAAAGTTATGGATATTGGCCACATAGCCTTCTAACTCTGTAGGGCCACTGGCACACCCCCCCAAATAACCTCAAGTGGTAAAACATGTTTATGTGTATATTATATACAAACAGCCAGTGTCACATACTAGTCTGGTTGGCACCCTTGGAGCATGGGTGGCTAATTCCTGTTATCTCCTAGCTGACACATCCTAACAAGTTGGTGCTCACTCCAAAGGCAGAAGCTTAAATGATGCTGTCAATTTATTATGCTGAGTCATCACTCAACCCAGCAGATCCAATTCCACTTGAGATTGTGTCTCACCTGGAAAGTGCATTGCGCATCTGATTTCCCTCTGAGCTCCGTGTTCAATCCACTGTGGATAGATATTTTAAAGAATTAGCAGACTCGAGTGAGCCTGCAGAGCTCCTTGTTTCAATTACTTCCTCCTCTTAAGTGTGGGACTCCTGTGACCATTTTGTCTTTCCGGACTCGGATTTGCCACCCAATAGGGATGGCCCATTGAGTTAGACCCAGGCTGTGATATCACTGTAGAAAAGCTGACCTGTAAGCCGTTAGGTTCAGAATTGATAAATGGAAATCTTACTAATGGTGAGACCTAAATTGGAGCTCGGACAGCTCATAACAAGTTATATACTGAAGGAAATGTCTGATGGGTGTACTACACCGAAAGGGGCAGCGACGGAACAGCTAGTGATACAAGAGACAGTCTGTGATCAGCATTAAGGATCTATCTGCCTGGTTGGACCTTCTGCACTCATTCTTTCCCTCCCAATACAAAATGGCATATCACCGTAGCCGACTTGAACCATCTTTCAGCCAGCTTCATGAAGCATTGAAGCTCTGTATATGTTCATGTCAGTGAAAAAAGACTGATTGCTGAAGATAGTGTGGAAGAAGACCGTTCATCAATGATTAATGAGGACGGAGGCTGACCACTTACTCAAGACACTCGAACCCTGGGGTATATACGAAAAGGTACACACTGCACAGTCAGAATGTTGCATACTGACCCTTGCACACTATGCACAGTCAGTAGAGATATACACACTGGCTAATAAGTTACATAGTGACTTAGATAAATTGGGCATTGCTTAAGTAAGACAACGGCATGTCATAAGCAGATAAAAGCTATTAATAATTTGTCATTGAAAAATCACACCATACTCAGATATAATGCAAGTATTTTTTTTTACCAAGTCCCTTATATCAAGGTTTCAAAGTGACATAGAGTGGGTGGCCCTGTCTATTCAGCAGACTACACAGATTTTAAATATAAATAAATATAAATAGAAGTAAATAGACTGACAAAATCATGAAAATCAGGCAAAATAATGTGAGAATTGATAGATCACATGACCTTATTTTGTCTTTGTTTACCACTTGTAAATAAATATAAGTAGCCATGATGTAGACAATTCAGGATATGTAATTTGTTTGCTGAGATAAGCTGAAACAGGCTAGTAAATGAGCAAATAAACATGCCCATATCCAGAAGGTCAGTTGTACAAGAAAGTGAAAATTTGTGAGGTTTTTTGAGGCTACAATTTCAACTATATAGTTGGTGAGAGATGGTGATGCCTTTTTTGGCAAGATATAGACAGGTGACTAATATCTCCTGAAAAATTTTACCTAGGTTTGTAATTTCAACTGTGGACATGAAGTTGCTTATAAAAATAGACTTTTCACTTTATACACTTGTATTGAGTATCTATAGACCAGCCCTAAAAATTGAACACAAGTGTATACAAGCCTATAGAAGCCTACAGAAAGTGAAAATGGGTCTATTTTTGTAGACAACTTCATGTCCACAGTTGAAATCACAACCTAGGTCCATATGATTCTAAAGTTAGCACAGTCACCTGTCTATATCTTGCTAAAAAAAGGCATTTCCATCTCCCACCAACTATACAGTTGAAATTGCAGCCTTGAAAAACCTAGGTCTACAAATTTTCACTTTCTTGTACAACTGACCTTCCGGATATGGGCATGTTTATTTGCTCATTTACCAGCCTGTTTCAGCTTATCTCAGCAAACAAATTATATATCCTGAATTGTCTACATCATGGCTACTTATGTTTATTTACAAGTGGTAAACAAAGACAAAATAAGGTCATGTGATCTATCAATTCTCACATTATTTTGCCTGATTTTCATGATTTTGTCAGTCTATTTACTTCTATTTATATTTATTTATACTTAGAATCTGTGTAGTCTGCTGAATAGACAGGGCCACCCACTCTATACACTGCTCCTAGCCCTTGAGGTCAATTTGATAT
>QLOY01002379.1:0-14431 GCA_003313965.1 Megacollybia marginata
AAAGATAATTTGGCCAAAATATAGTTGTGTGCAAATATCAGTAACAGTGATCAAGTACAGTAGGTAAAAGTAGGCTAACATGAACCCAGATCAAGCCTAATTAGGCTTGGTTGGTGGGTTTCACAGGTGCACAATAATTTTTAGTGATTTTATTGGATTTATTGATAATATGTCTATTTTTAAATGCTCTCACACTTGAACCTTGCCTAATAAGTCATTCCCATGCCAGGGCTGTACAATAATTTTCATTTTATTTTTAGTGATTTTTTGGTGATTTTATTGGATTTATTAATGATATATCTATTTTTAAATGCTCTCACACTTAGACCTTGCCTAATGACAGGGCTGCACAATAATTTTCATTTTATTTTTAGTGATTTTTTGGTGATTTTATTGGATTTATTGATCTATTTTTAAACGCTCTCACACTTGGACCTTGCCTAATAAGGTCATTCCCATGACAGGGCTGCACAATAATTTTTATTTTATTTTTAGTGATTTTTTAGTGATTTTATTGGATTTTATTAGATTTTCTGACGATATAAACAAACAATAACCAAGAATAGACATGCCGGGATGCCGTGCAGGCTGCCTGCATGCCATGTAACAGTGCCGAGCCTCTGCTATTTTTGGCCTGTAGCATTTGCAAATGGTTTGCTGGCTTGGGCTGTAGCATTTGCAAAGGGTCTACAGCATGGGGTGCCTCATCCCATTGTGCCTTCAAATCCTTTTCTGCATCTTCCCACGCCTTCCAATCTGTCTCCGCCTCCTCCACTGCTTTCCGCTTCTCTTCTTCCTCGTGCTTCTTCTCCTCCTCCTCCTGCTTTCGCTTCTTCCTCTCCTGCGCTTCCACGAGATGGGCTTGTGCTTGTCGGATTTCGTCATCGCTGTTGTTTGGCAGGAGACATGGTGGTTCAAGTACAAGATACAGTGGGAACATTTCCGTTGGAAACAAGGTTCTTATAGAGCTCACGATTTCCCGCACATTGACTGTGTCACGTGACAAGTCAAATTTTTTCAGGCCAAAGTCCCTCGTGGGCTCGGGACTAAGAAGGGGATACTGTTACACACCATGCCAATCCGATCCCGACGTCCGACGCTTTTGTCGGTATTTTCCCTACGTTTCTGACGGTCTGCTATCGGAACCCGTCAGATACCCTCAGAGTCACTCAGAACGGCGCTCCACAATCAGAGCCGGGATACTGGTGATCTCCTTACTTCTTTATTCATTCTTTTGTTCTTAGTTACTTACCTGATACCTCATTCTGATTATCTACTGCCTCATGTATACCTCATGACCTAGCTTACCTTCCGGAGTTCTTCCGGTAGTAGTATAAATAGTCTGTCCGTAGTCAGTAGTACTTAGACGAAAAATCTAGTTGTCTCCCAGTCTTGTCTCCATGCAAACCCTCTCCTGTTTCGCCCTCCAACTCTCCCGTTCGACTTCCCGACTTTCCCGACACCTAGTCCCAGATCTCCCAACTCCGTAATGTCGGTTCCTGTTGGAACCTTACGGAAACATTCGGAGTGTCCTTGGAAATTACGGCACAAGGGCTACGGAAGCGTGTCACCAAATAGTGTTCGCGACAGTGTCGTTCTGCATGGGACATAACACTCTCATTACCCAGAGAGTAGTTAACATGCAAATGTAAAGCTTTTCTATGGTTGTATGTTGCTGTCAATGTCAAGAGCAGGGGCTACATAAGAATGGTTCTATAGAGCACAACATACAGTTAGCATATTTTGATGACTGTGTACAGTACTCCCTCCATAGATTGGCTCTCTGTTACCATGAACACAATGAGTGGTATGCCTTGACCAGTAACTACTGAGCCTTCAACAGTGATAGAGAATCAAATAACTTGTGTCAGCTGCTCACAATCATTCATCAAGTTTATGGTGAGTCTCAACCATTCATTATTATATATTCAACAGTGATGGAAGACTGTCTTTTCCATTTCAGTCCTTCAGAACCATTGATTGTACTCATTTTAGTCCCTCATCATGATGGACCATCAGGAAAAACCCTTTTTGACCTGGCAAACCTGGCAAACTTGAGTAAACCTAAGTCAACCTGGGACTAACCTAGACATGACCTGGGCTGACCTGGGTTGACTTGGGCTAACCTAGACATGACTTAGGTTGACCTGGCTGACCTGAAAATTGAGACTTAAACCTGGGACTGACCAAGGTTGACATAGGTTGATCCAGGTCAACCTTGAGGCATCCAGGTTAAAAAGGGTTTTTCCTGATGACATCTGAACAAGCAGGATTGGTTATGAACACAATGAGTGGTATGCCCTGACCAGTTGTTACTGAGCTTTCAACAGTGATAGAGAATCAAATAATCAAGGGCCTACCAGGCCAGAAATCCCATACCGCAGCTAAGTAGGTAGGTTCCCCAGCCTGGTCTAAAAAAAAATCCAACCTTGGCCTGGATTGGCCTGGACTGGTCTGTATCTCCACTGTTAACCTTCTAATAGCACTTAGAAGTGTTTATTAGCATTGCAAGCAGTGATAAGTGATGATTTAGTAACAATAGTCTGGGGTCACATGACCCTCAGCCTGAAGTGATGTCATTGCACATTGGCTTGTTACTTGTTCATTTGCTAAGTATATAGTTCATAACAATATCAATTTCTTATTATCTCACACAAATCCAGAGTAACCAGAAGAGGAACAAGCACAGACTTCCTTATTAGGTATGTCACATGAATTTCAGATGTGATTCAACATTTGAGGTTGATCTTAAGTTGTATTGGTCTTAAGTTGCTCTTGAGGGCTCAATCTTAAGTTGTGTTGATCTTAAGTTGTGTTGAGGGTTTGATCTCAAGTTGCAAGATCAAGTCATATTAAGCTGAGATTATCTGAAGTCAGATTAAGCTGCAGTCATCTTAAGTTGTATTAATCTGAGGTAGTACTTATACTGATAGCTAGGGTGTCTATACCTTAGTGTGTCAGTACTGATTCAACTTAAGTGGGGTCTTGAGCTAGATTAAGATACCCCTGGCCTAGCCAAGGTATCTTAAGAAAAGCTGAGCTGGTTTTTTTAATTTTAAATTTAGATACCTTGAAATTTTTTAAACAATTTTTAAATACTGGCAAGTTATCTAAAGGTATTTAAGGTATTTTTTGACTGCTTAATTTCCTATTTTGTCTTCAATTTTTCAAAAGAGGCATTTGTATATTTTGCAGAAAGGTAGATAAGAAGTTTATTTAATATCTCTTACATATTTATTGTCTATTTTGTCTCAAAATGTGATTATTCTTATCCAGCGCTTCATTGTTTCTAACAGTGACATTAGAGATCTGTCTTGCCCACAACATCTAAGACTTACCTTACAGTCTCTAGTAGAATGTTTAGTTGTACAGTCAACCAGAGAACCTTCATCAGAGTCAGTGACTCTCTAAAGCTGTGCCTCAGTTATATCACTCATGTACTTATTAGGGGATAACCATCTCTATTACTCAAAAGAAGCATCTGTGTCTGAGAGTGTGCTAGCTGTTGGTTGTGTTTGTGACTTTGTCTTAGGAGATACCCTAGGACTTGCCTCATTAGTGCTTTTCTTGTAGCATGATTGAGCAAGGTTCTCTTTCATTGCCTAATATGATAAGCACTGAAGCGCTCATGTTTGTCCATCTCAGCAACTGTTCAGATGGTATTTCTGTACATTGAAGGTATCTGTCCACTGAGACTGCTAAAAATGAGATTTTTAGCAACTCAAATTTGTCAAGGTTTGATCCCTTTTGTTTTGTGTTAAACCATACATAAAACTAGATGATCATCAAGCCTGGCTGGGATAACCATGGATCTTCCATCTTGCTGGTCAGAATAAGAGAGTGTATCCACCTCGGTCTCTATTCCCTGTCACAGCCATGGGCAGTGAATTTTAGGTGGAAAAAATAGGAATCAAATTTCTGTTGCAAATTGAATCCAAAACATGGCCAATAAAAGGTAGCAAAAATTTGCCATTTTATATTGGAATTTCATCACACAGCATACTTCTCAGACAAGTCAATGCTCTATTCTGAGCCCCATCCAACTCTGATTGGGTATGGGGGAATCTCACAAGTCAATCTCTGGATTTGTCATCCTACTTGGGAATTCACTGCTAGCATGGAGCTCCAAACAGCAACTCGTCATTGCACTCTCCTCATGCAAAGCCAAATATGTTTCAACAAGTCATTGTGCACAATGTACTCTGGTTCAGAAACATATTCTTCAAACTTGGGTATCCACCAACCATGCCTACAACATTTTTCTGTGATAACCCAGGCACCATCTCCTGCACATACCAAAATGAAAGATATCTCTATCTGTTATCATTTCATTTGTGACTGTGTCAACAAGAACCATTGAAATTATTCACATTCCAAACTGATCAAATATTGCAGACCTCTTCACAAAACCATTGGCATGAGTCCATCAAAGCTGGGTCACACCAGGTATGTTATTTATCGATATTGTAAATATACTAAGAGGTTCTTGTCCTGCACCAGCTGTTAATACTGTCATGACCCTTTGAGAACAAGATGTGAATTACTGGTGGCTCATTGTGCTAAAGCTGTTGGAAATTTCACAAAGCATCAAATAGGAGCAGTTGTACACACTAGTGGGCTACTACATGTTCTCGGGAGGCTTGATAGCTGAGACTCACAGCAGTCATAGCAGCAGGAGAGAGAAGATACTTTTTACCAAGATGTGAGCTGTATAAATGTTGTGATACAGATCTGAAATGGTGCAAGCCCTCGAGTCCGTAAATCTGACATCAAAGGTATGAGTTTGACAGCTCTTACAAGGTCATGAGTAGCATACAAGTGCAATCATATGATCTGATGCAATATTACCTGAGTTAGAGATCTTGTCAGATCAAGACTCATATAGCCATTATATTACATAATTCACATGATAGCAGTCAACATATAATTTTTTTGCTGAGAAGCGGTTGAAGACTCGGAGACAACGGGCCTGTTTCCCTAATGTGCATACTCATTGCAAGTTCCATGAAGTTCCTGTGTTCATTCTCGGATAATTGAAAAGACTCGAGCCGTGAAAGTTAAGTGTCGACAAATTATATAAAAATCGTTGCAAGTTCTATGCTCGCTCTTTGAAAGGATGTACTATCCTTGTTCTTAGGACTCGAGCTTGAGTAAATAAACCAAGTCATTCCATTTCATAAAAACATCACAAGCAGAATGTTCAAATCAGACACTACAAGAAGAAAGAAGGGTAAGAGATCCGAGCGATAATATCCAAGACCTGAGTTCCTTTACGTCTTACTGCCTCTTGATGATTAGAGAGTGACAGGAAGGCATCCGATAGAAATAAGACCGCCCTGAAAGCGTATGAATTTTGTCCTAGAAAGAAAATACAGAACTTACGACGGCGTTATCTTGGCAGCACACAACGTTAGCAGAGCAGCTACTGCTGCCAACGCCGATGACACTGATCGGGGAGCAATCCAGACCAAGGACAACATCTACACCTTGGACAACGATGCCCAGAAGGCCCAGAAGAAGGCTTCCGGCAGGAGAGCTTGCCTAATCAAGATGTTAATTGAAGGGAGGTACTGAGACAACGCTTACGCTCTCGAGACTGTTGCAGCATTGAATAGAACCTGTGGAACAAGAGCTGGTGGCCCCACCAGATGCCTACGGAGGGAATATTGAGTCAGTGTTGAGATCAGCGAGTTGAAACTTACCGCCGTCTGAGTCACGGTAACTGTAGTCGTACTGGTAGCCGTAGTGGTAGGGGTGTTCCATGGGGTGGCGACCGCAAAGATAGAGAAAGCGCAGAAGGCGTAGACAAATGCAATATAGATGCGAGAGAACATTGTAAGATGCGGTTGTAGCTGAACTAGTTGCTGAGAGCTGTTCGACTGAAGTTGAGGATGCAAACATCCCGCCTTTTATACCGTTTGAGCTCAGGAACCGATTAAATGCATTTTTCTGATCCTCGTGTATCCATAACGCCAGAGACACATGAGTTTTGGAGTGGGAATTTCAGAAACGTCCCCTTGATTGTTTTTTTCAGTCAGAATGACAAGCTTCCCTGAGATGAACAGAGTAAACAATGATTCCATGACGCATGTTCGTTCACACCCAGCTTCTTCGGAATCGCTCATTGGTTGATTGTCGGATCCTCCAGAAAACATGCCTATTCCGGGTATAGACTGATTTTCCTGTTTACGCCACAGTCGTCATAAGTGCTGATCATCGATCTTTGACTGTTGGCAAAAAAAAACATTGAAGTGCCGTTTTGCCCTTGGTTCTGCCTCTGGATGATGCAATCAAGGAGAGAAACTGCCAGTGTTTTCAATGCGTACCATTCAGTGGAGCAAAACGTGCTCTGAGGCTGGTTGGTAGGAAGGAAGGAAGGCAGTATAGAGAATACAGCCTTTCCGGAGATAACCGCCAACACCCGTTGCCAATGCGTCAATGTCAACTAGAACTTTGAATCTCCGAGGTCATTTGATCCAGTGACAATCCTGTGAAGTCATATGTCAATGAGAGGCGGTTCCTACCTACCTATTGTCCCCTCGAGTCCTATTCTTCGTATGCACCAGCTTTTGGCTCATAGCATACCTTGCTCGATCATGTCCAGCAAATCCGAGAGAACGAGTCATGCCAAGACATATCTACAGGCCCTCTAACGCCTTCTGACACTGACAGTTGATGAATGATATAAATCATAGCCTGCAGCTGGGGTTCCTTCTTACACTCGTCATAGTTCATAGACCGATCACCTATTTGGGGTATGGCATTCACACAGTGTTTATACACTTACCCCGGAAGAATGACCCTGTCATTCGTCGCAAGGGAAGGAAAGCAGAACTGGACGGTTCCAGATGTAATGACGTAAGGGAGCCGTCTTCCACGGGACCGACGGTGCCGCACTTTCACATGGCGACAGTTTCCAACCGATGGAAGGTTGCACTTGTGCTCGCCTGTGTGCTTCAGTCCTAAGATCTAGAGAATCACTGCGATTGCGTACTATATAGGTTAGCTAATCTGCCGTGTGTATATTCCTTCCTTCCTCCACTAAATAGTTTGCTTGGAATGGAGCAGGCTACCGCGAGCGGGTTTCGATGTCGCAGTAGCGTAAACCGAGTACGACAAGGCACAACGGGATACCAAGGGAGAAAAGGGTCGTTGCTCAGTATCGTTAGAGGCGCGAGAACACAGCTTTGCTAGCACCGTTGCTTTGCATTGCCACCTACATAGCCATGACGGATGGAGAAATTGAGACGGATGCAAAGCTATAGAAAGCACAGAAAGATGTCGATATGAATGGAGTGAGCAGTCAAAAGTCAGTTCGTACGTGGTACAAGTTTCGCGTGAAACCGCCACTGGGGTTTGTGTCGAGCTAATAAAGGCTGAAACCGGTGCTCAGCCACGCCGGTGTACGTGTACGCTGGTAATTGAATGCCAGTGCTTAACGTTTAACGCCCTTGCAGGTACCAACGATCAAGCATAGCCATTCCATGGGAATGCAGCGAGCGACCGCCATTGAGATGGAAGAACCAGCGCCTTGTAGAAGTCTCCAACAATAAGGGATGATGTATGGTAATAGCAATGCGTTGCGCCTTGAGAATCAATAGAACCGCAGCAGAAATTACACCGTGTCGAGACAAAAGTGATTAGCGTGACCCGACATCGTGACAAAGCACCCTCACGCCACCATCAAGTATGGTTTTACCTCATTTGCGAGTCTCCGTACTCCTAGATTGACATTGTGCCACGCGGTGCCACGCGGCATCGAATTCTTTCTGCCTATCATTACGCAGATCATATTTGATCTACGCGCCTCGCCCTTCCCCAGGCGCGAACACATCTGAACACAACTCCGCCGTCCGTTTCACTGTTACTTTCACATGCTCAGACCTAGGTGACCTATTGCAACCTATTGCAACCGTTAGCGACTCTTGTATTAAGCGTGTCAGGCCCCGAATATCCGATCTTGGACCTTATACCCGCGCTGTCCGTAAACGGAAACCTTGCACAATGGAAGCATCCTCCCGGACTGAATCGTATCTGCATACACCGGAGGCCTCTGTCTCATGATTCTGAAAGGAGAATCACCTGCCCCAGTCTATTTCTTGGAAGAAATCCTTGTTGAGCGTCTGGACTCCCCGTCTCGAAAATAGTTTGTATGTCTTGATGACAAACAGACACACTGAGTTACCGGCGGAGTTCGCCAGTGCATTTTTGCCTGCTATTCAATGGATTAGCGATGAGATTCATCAGCGGATTATCCTACGCAGATGCTCGTGATGCAGATAACCTCGTGATAACTCGTGATCCATCTCATGGCTTAGTATGGAACAGCCACGCATATCGTAAATCGGCAACTGAAAAAGGTAATCACCTCCGAGACAATGTCGACTTGTTCTGCAACCACCCTCTAACGTGTCTACATGCTCGTGAAATCCCCCATTCATTTTCTCCGAATCATAATGCTCCATACGTACACCGGAAAGTTCAGGTACGGTTTCTTCGGGATGTCTTGGTATTATTAGCTTCAGTCATCTTTGCCGGACCAGTATATGAAGGAGGCATGATCGGAACATTTGGCATCTCACCTTTCAAAGCCATGTTCAACACCAACCCCTACGCTCAAGCTGGATGGTCCAATCCCCAGAACTCTAACTCGATGAACAACAATACGGGTCACTGGGATCCATCCAATCCTACACCCTCTGTGTATGGTGCCTTACCATTCTCTCCTCCATCGCAGCCAGCATCGATCCTTACATTTCGTTTCGTTTCATTAAACCCGAACATCCTAAACTGCACCATCCTCGGTCCACAGTCGCAGCCTTATTTCCGTGTCGTCACCGATATGAATAATCTGCACGGCGATAAAGCATTCACTTTTGTGGAGAACTCAAACGGAAAGATTACCAGTGTGGTTCACTGGTCCAGACTCTCCATCGAAGTTACGGATATCGTTCCAAAACAGCGACTTCGAGATTGGTTGGTACTCTCTCCAGACGGATCGTAAGTGAACGACTGTGCAGATCGTATTCAAGTATATTGACCTTGATTTCAGTGCGCGTCAAATGCGAGTCAAAGGGAGAAGTTATATCTGGGCTCCCCAAGGATCTGCTCTTTGCGTGAGTTTTCTTGTTCCACGGCAACCATAGTTAGCTGAACCTAACATCACAGCTTTACACCTCCGGTCCTACGCAGCCCGAATTATTAGGGAAGGTTTCCCGTGGGCATAACGGATCGGTCCAACTGGAGATTAGCACTCACGCTATCAATATGGGGCTCCTCGAAGCTTCCATCGTCGCCGTCGTCTTACTCCAGTGCGGAAGGAATATAGATTAGATTTTTTTTTTTGCTTTTTTCTTACTTGATACCACTACCCGTGTAGCATAGCCTTATTTATGTATCTACTATGTAGCAGACTGTTGCATGTTTCTTAGACGTAGATTGTGTATCAAATGTAGATAATCTTCTAGACTTGAAGTATATTACAAGTACGTGAATAGACTGCCTTTTTATTTCCTGGTTCCCGATCCACTAGTCTGCATTACGATGACTTAAAATTCGGAGGATGCTGTTTCCGAAGGCAACAACCCGCGCATCCTTGCTGCGGAGTAAGATGCTTTGCGATCCGGCGTCAATCCTTCCGTTGATGCGTAATCCTTAGAACCGAAGCTTACGAGAAGATTACACAACTATTTGTCAGCAAAGCGTGACCGTCCGAGTCGCTCGTCCGTGCTTAGGTAAGAATTGGTAAGACTTGGCCGCGCATTACGGTAAGACGTTCCACGAGTGAAAGTACAGCCATTGAACCAGAATGCTTTCCAAGGAAACCTTGCACCCGCTCACGGCGAAGTCTGTTCAATTTTCTTACAATTACGACCGACCCCTGGAGTCCATAGCGACTTGCTATGCGCCCGCGTCCTCACCGCCCAATTCAGAACACAAAATCTCTTACACGTTGCTTTTCGCGGGCGGAATCTCTCTCAGTACGTCAAATCGACCATAAAACCACTCTAATGCCATATTGTGTAGACCAAGAGACCTGGCTTCCGGTAATTAAGGCAATCTACGAGCTTACTTCTCAACCAACTAGTACGGTGCATGTCCGTTCCGCCTGGGTTGTGGAGCAGCCTAATCATGGTGATGCCGGCGTCCTAAATCAAAAGGAACTCAAAGAGCACTACCCTAAAACATGTGTGTATCTGCGACTTGGAACAGAATCATTGGTGACTTAGACGCTCGGTTCATACAGTCCAGAGTCTGCAGTTCGCAACAGCCATTCGAACATTCTTGGACTCTGACATTCTTTCGCCTCTTGAAAAGAAAACACTCGTCGGAATCGGACACTCAGTTGGTTCAACAGCTATGTAGGCTCAAGGATATCCGATTTTTTTCTTGCTGATTAGCACCAGGGTACAATCCCTTGAGCTTGCGAAGAGTCCGTCGTCTCTACAGGCTTTGATTATTATAGAGCCACCTCTGGTTGGCCAGGAAGCTGCAGATACTTTCAAAGGTCTATACATCGCACTTGAACGGTCGAATTCACGCCGTCCTAGACGTTGGGCGTCAAAGGAGGAAGCCATGCTGTGGTTGAAGGGACATTACCCGTGGAAGATCTTCCACCGGGATGTTTTCCAAATCATATCTGTATGCATATCTGGGTTCAAATTGACTGCATGCTGAAAGGTGAATACTACAGGAAACTTATTTCCTCCCTGATCCCGAAAACAACGGCGGTGTCATTCCCAAAACGGCAGTGGAACAAGAGACTGCCAGCTTCCTGAATGACGGCTCTCAACTTAGCACTCTAGGTTTTCTCAGAAGTGTTTACCATCAACTTCCTTCCCATCTCATCATGGGCTCACGGAGGGAGATTTGGTAGGCTATTACGTATCGAAATTTCATCTTTACTAAATATCAGGCCTCCCGCGATGGAGCTCGAAGTCCAGAAGAACATTGAACAGGACCATTCCAGTTTAGCATCAGTTAGGAGGATTGAAGCGGGTCATTATGTGAGTAGTTTGTTCCCGTCATGATCGATCTAATAGCTTATATAGATCCCGGTGGAAACGCCCAAGAAGCTCGCTCAAGAAATCGTTCAGATTCTGATCACGTCAACTCGAGTAGAATTGGGAAGACTATGAGTATGAAGTTTGCTTACATACTATTCGCATGTTGGACTTGCCCAAACACCCCTACAAACCGATTTACCGCGAGGCTGTGTATCCTAACGTAACAGTTTTACCGTAGAATTAGACTTCTGAAAGTGACCAATGTCGATTCCGACATGCAGCACTATTCTGATTCGGGGTGTACGAAACAAGCAGGAAACCGACCCACCTAACCTTCAGTCATCAGAAATGTCGCAATGGTCCGCCAGTGGAACATGAGAGTAAACTCATATTGATAGGTACATCGGTTCAAGTACAGTTTGACACTCGTGCATTATGCCCATTTACTGACACTAAGGAACACCCTCCTGTCGCTCAAGTCTGTCGCTCAAGTGGGTCCTTCCGCGGGAAGAGCTCCGAGTCCGTATAAATCCTTTAACTGTTATGAATATGTGTCTGGAGCGTTTTGCGTATGCGCGGCAAGTTACTCATCAGTTTGTCAGTAGTGACGAATGGTCAAGAGCTCAAGATTTATTTCAGACTGAGGGACGCGTTTTCATCTCGAACTTGGTCTCTGTTCTCTAACCGTTCCTGTAACTGCCAGTGGCGTTGCCCATTATTTCCTTCTCTTAGAGAAGTCGATTTTTTGTATTATCGCACAGATTCAAAGAAAGTGACATGCAGTTGCAAATCAGTGTGCGGACTCGAAGAAGTTGGTAATATGCCATTGTTCGAAAAGTAACTATCTTTGAATGGATGGTAAGTCATGATGATTTGGCTCAGGCTTCGTTAACCGCCCAGACGGACTCAAGCTAAGTTACAGATCCAAGTAGGGTCGCGGGTACCTCAGCGCTCAGCATCAGTGCACTTGAAAGAAGCGGGTGATATGAAGTATAGAAGCCTAGCCGACCACTCGAAACCATTGATACAGTAGCTCCGGCTTCTTGGTGGCAGTCATCACGTACTTCAATCCTTTGTTATATAGCTAATGTTGGTCGAGGAGTGCTTAAAGGATTCCTTTGACAGCAAACGACGATCCAGTTTAGTTAGGGAGCACGTCTACTACCCATGTATTGTGTATGATCCTTCTCTAAGCAGGTCTTGGACTACAATTCCTTCAGACGCCAGTCGGTTGATACTCACTATTCCTTGGGGAATAGGCCCGTTCCTGGATTCTGATATTCTGATAATGATCTGACTCATCCGTATAGCCTGAGAGGGTAATCAATCAACTTGTAAACACTGAACAGTAGACTCGGCTTCATTTACTGAACTTTAGTGAGTTAGAGGTGATATCTCCGGCAAGATGCTACGTCCGAACAAAACTTTTTAAATCCCAGTGGAGCTTAATGGAGACAGCCGGTATCTCGGCACGGTGCCTCGGCACGATGTCTTCATTCCGCTGGCGTGACCTTGGACTTGTAGACTTTTATACGATTTAAGCTGAACACTGAAGCAACCAGTTTTAGCAGGCATCTACAGTATAATCTGACTCTGAAACTGATGTCACCTGCCTCGTGTGTGCAAAGTTCGACGACGCTCATCGTCAAACCCTGGTCCCGGAATCATGAACTATAGTGCTTCGATCCGTCGGACATCAACGTTGCATCAACCCTTACCAGATACATTACGTTTGACTCCGCGTTGTCGCCAGCATAAAAGCTGGCTAGATCTGAATATCTAATAAACATTCAAATCCCAAATGCAGCTCTCACTGTCCTTCATGGTCCTCACCACCCTGTCTATCTTATCGGCCACTGTATCAGCTCAGACAACTTGTGCATTATGCCCAACAACCGATACCGCAGGTGATGCGCTCATTGCAGATAGTGGTGGAACGCAGGGTGTACCTAGGTTTTGCGGGTGTGTACAAAAGTTTCGCTCAGATTCCCGGATTAACTCCTATCGTAGCTACTCATCCAATACATCGAGTGGAACCATTGAAGCATACTGCTTCTATGGAGTAAGGATCTTCCAATGCTCCGTTGCCAGGAGCTCACTTTCCAATTTCTAGGGAAATGGCGGGCTGAGCTCATCCCAGGGTCCTAGTGCTAGCTCCTGTCCTTCTACTGCCCCAACAACAACCAATTGCCCAGCAGTTCCCTAGGCATGTCGTTCCCAGCAGGTTGTGATGCAATGCTGAAACCATGCAAATCCTTCAGAGTAAGGCTCGTAGCTCAGCTTATTTGGAAATGTATATAGAGTGTCAAACAGATATGTTCAGGTTTTTACACTGAGGCGACACCGAGGCGGTGCTCCACCGAGTATCAATGCGCTTCAGAACGAAAGGATCAGACTCTGTGGTTGTCATCGAGAAAACACTGAATTAAAGAGTGATTTCATTTACCATGCTCATCGACATCCAAGGTCCGAGCTAGGATTCGAACGTGAGCGACTCCGGTTGACGATCGTTGTCAACGCGGTCAACGCAAAGACGACACTTGTCGAATGTTGAGCGGTTCTTTGCGGTACAATGATTGTATGAATCGGTTCAGCCGATTGTTAGGTCATCTAATCTCCGTCAACCCTCTTCTCATGATTCGTACTTACACGTGAATTGCACGTTGATGGTTTCTTTATGCAAAACATGAATATGAGTCAGATGTTATTTTGGGTAAAGAAACACTTACAGCAATGAGGGCAAGCATTGAAGCAAAACAAACGGTTGGGAGCGCCGTGCACAGCGTTACGCGAGTTGCTTTATGGGAATATTAGCCGTGGCTAGCGGGCCTTGCCGCTCGCGGAATTCTGCAGGTCTAACCTTACTTCGGCACGCGATGGGTGTCGGTTGCAGATGTCACCGTGACGATGGTCCAAAATGGACTGCGGCTTCGTAGCTATATTGACTCCGAGTGTCAATCGGTAGTAGACATTACCGCTGTAATTGTAATTACGTTGAATCTTTGTCGAATTATTTAAGTATCGAGCCACGTAGCCCACAGCCGAGATGTGACGTGATATCGTCGCACTATAGGTACCCTCAATATCATACTTTCCAGTTCAACTTAAAGCTATAACAACCTTCGGGTCCCTCTGCAGGTATAATAAGGTATAATACATCCAAACATATTCGGCAATTACAAGATTCTGGAAATCAGCCGAGTGCTTCACCCAAAAATGGTAAGTCCGTCGAGAAGCATTGAATAAGTGCTTGTCGGGAGACAGTCGTCGAGATCTGAGATTCGGCGTGCCCTCCCCTCGGGTGTACCTTAATCAAGCTGGAAACTGCAAGACTAGTTCTACAGGAGTCACAGAGCTCAGCAATCCCTGTACAAGTTGAGAAAACCCTGAAGTATAATCCGTCTGACAGATGTGTTCAAGCGCTC
>QLOY01002383.1:0-30472 GCA_003313965.1 Megacollybia marginata
AATACAAGTGTGTCAGTGGTCTGCCAAATTGCTGGTGTTTAGGGCACATGCACCATAGAGAAGTGCCAGGGGTCCCTGATAACATAATCAAGACTCGGAGATTAGTCGGTGGAACCCTAGGTTTTGATTGGGCGCTTAATGGGCGCTTACCACCAAACCTGCCTCGAAAAAACAACGAGTCTATAAATAGGACTCGTAATCGTTGCCGCAGCTCGTTACACTGGCTACGTGTCTCGGTGTTGACCCATACACTGCCATCGGCGTGCCTCAAGAACAGACCGTAAGGCTACTTACCTCTCTCTATTCATGTTCTCACCCTTCTCCAGTCCTCATGGACTTGCGACAGTACTCACGACATCGACTACACAACTATGACCATGACCTCTCAACCCACCAGAACAGCCTCAGCCATCCACCTGAACGGCAAGCAACCATCAAATCCGATGCAATGCACACCATCATCCCTCATGGCTTCAAACTCAAAATCAGAATAATCCGAGGGCGGCTCGGTCAGCACATCCCCGCTCAGCTCACGCATTAATTGGTGATTTACTGTTGTGTTACCTTTCCAAGGCTAAACTATGTACAGTCTTCCCAGCCTTTTGGCATCGGGTTGTCCAGTATGTCATGCATCGTTCTCGGGCCTTGACACCAAGATTCAATCACTTCCGCCGTTGGGAGTTACTAGTTACTAGTCATGCTCTCTGCGACCGTCTTCTTCACAGCCTTTCTTTCTGGAATTGCTTTCATACTACGGAATGCGTAATCATCATTACTACTGTTTTCCTTTTCCTTTCATCACTTTCGGTCTTGCTACTTGTGTACGTACGTTAAGCTATGCCCCAAGTTTTGATTGATCCTCTCATCAATCGGAAACAAAACAGATTGTCCATGCCAGTGAGAAATGGAACGATCTAGCGAAGTTGGCAAGGATTCACATGGTAGATGCAGCGAGAGAATCCGTCTACTACGATAGAACGGGCTCGAAGCATATAGCTTCCCATCTTTGCCTCGTGAACTGCTCATCGGCACCCGCATGGTAGCACCCTGTGAAAGGTGGGGGGAGCTGTCTCCCATTTTCTATTTCTCGGACATCCTATCTGGACGAACAAGCATTACCTCTTTGGGGAGCTGGATAAATAAGCTGGCAATGAGCTCCTCGGGCTCAGCCGACGTGTAAAATGGCTCCAGATGACACTGAATCCCAACCCTTCGACGTCTGGCACTGGTAGATGATAGGCAGTTTCACTTCTTCACTTCGGGATCTTCAGCTACCAGTAAGATCTAGTAAGACTTCAAGACACTTGTTCTACTTGCCATTAACAAACGCCACCTGGGTATGCTCCTCCTGCGTCTCAGCAGCAACAGCAGGAATCAGGGCCTCCGGGACCTGCGAGTATATCCAATGCAGCGAGGGAGAAGGAGATGTTGAGGAGGAAGTTTGAGGCTCAGGATGCTACTGCCAACGTCAACGGACCCCCCATTTTGGGTTCAACACCTCAACCTCCTCCACGAAAAGGAAGCATCAATTCTATTACTAGCCCACAAAGCATTGGTGGCGAAAGACCCACCGTGAGTCACACCCACCCCTCCCTCTTCTCCACTGGCTGCTGTTACTTCCGGGGGTGTGAAGAAAGTTATGAGCTGCAGAGGGAAAGGCATTGTTGAAGGCTAGATATGATGCTGAGAATCATCCTGCGGCTTCACCCAAGGGGTGTCTGGACCGGCATTCCGAGACCGCGGCTAGGGAGGGAGGGTTGGCCACCAGGCTGGAAAATTTTTTGTTGACCCACCTTCAAGATAGAATTTTTGAAAGAAGCCAAATATGGAATGGGCTGTGATAATACTGCCTGTTGAGTTCAAATTTGGTCGGGTCTCAGCTGTGTGGCTGCCTATGATGTCATACTCTTCTCTAACAAGTAAGGCTGGTTCATCTATACATTTATAGCTGTTATACCCTAAATAAACTTTGTTGGATAGAAATAGAATGACTCATCCAGATAGGTACATTCTATTTTTGGTAAGGAAGAGTCCTTTTTAGGCAGGTACAGTCACGTTAAGGGAGGGAGGGTCAACAGCAAGGGCCTTAAATTTTTATACAACCCCTGGTAGGTTATTTATTTTCCGGACACCCCTTGGCTTCACCAACTCCAACATGACACCTGAACAGAAACCCTACCTCAACAGAAACTCTCACTTGACGTCATCCCCTGCATCTTCACTGGGTTGACTTGTATGTAATGGTGTAAGAATTTGTCAGTTCATCAACTGAAAATTTCATTGAAAACAAGAGGGTCTCAGCATTACGATAATGGATGGTCAACTAGTGACCAAAGCCCAAACATCTCAATTGGTTTTGCATGATTTCTGGAGGAACAGTGATCGACTTATATTACTTATCTTCACCATATTTGCACCATATTGATTTTGGCTCATTGGCCACTGTGGGACTCGGAAGTGCCACCCGATCGGGATGGCCCACTAGGTCAGTATATTAATGGCATGTTTGCTTCAGGTACTCACATATTTTGTCTCGCAGGTTTCTAGTGTGCAACGAATTTAAGCGCTTGTTAAGCGCTTGTTCTAAATATTTTTTAAGAGGTTGGGACCACCAACCAACCAACCAACCAGGTATCTGGAGTTAACGGGCCACAACCCCCTTGAATATACGCGTCCATTCCTAAGTCACATGAGAGCGTTCTCTCCGACTCCGTAGCCAATCCACTACACACAAGGGGGTCCCGGAACGCAAAAAACCTATAGGCAGTCACATTAGGAATTTCAGGCTCTACCAAGGACACCCACCCTCTCCTGCCTTATTTAGAAGTTCTTTCGCATCACATGATGAGATAAGATTAGATTTCAGTACATTTGAGTATTCCAGGGTGTTACTCCATAACTGCAGTACTCTGGTAGGCAGTGTTGTCATTCACAGATTCTAGAAAACATGTTTTCCACTGTGGTTGTGATGACTCCCTTAGCATTGCAATGACCTAGTCTTGTCCCACACAAGTCCCATAGCACATGTGTTGCCTATTTTGGGTAATTTATAACCTTCCTCCTGTGCTAGACATGCTAGACTCGCCTTTCTAGTGTGTTGTGTGACTGTAGGATCACTAAAATTTACCATATAAGGTAAGGTCACATTAGAAATTTCATCCCTTGAGAGGGACACCTACCCCTTGCCTACCCCCCTACCCCGTGTGCGGGATTTTGATCCCGTGACCCCCTTGACTACACATCCTCGGGTTACCTATCACTAATCAGCATTGTCCAGTGTGCGAGGATTAGAGTAGATCAAAGCACGTACAGGAGTATGCCTCAAGCAGATCTTTGGTCCTCGAGCTTGGTATCCTCCCAAAACTATAATGGGCTGAGAAGCATGAGATGTGCTGTTTACAAACACAATGGGTCCATACTTGACTGCATGGCACAGTTTAGAATGAGTATCACTTGGCTGATGTGGTTCAACGGCCCATATAGCAGCACCCTGGTGGTCTTGAACTTGAAGCTGTTGGTTCAGTGGTATGACCGAGTCGGAGAGAACGCTCATGTGACTTAGGAATGGACGCGTATAGGAGGAATCGTAAGATTAAGTGATATCTCTTGATTTCTACTTCGTCTATGTATTACTAGCACCTCTTCTCAGGCTATGCCTGTACCACATTTCCTTCAAGTATAGCAAAGGATTAACGGTAACGTGGGGACTGAGTAGGGCTTCAAACCGTCCCATATACTGGAGACGGCCATCCCATGTACAGCAGAACCCTGTATGGCAATCTTGAAGATACGGAACGGGACTGAACATACCCATATCCCATACCGTATCATCCCGTATGTCCATATTTACTGGTATATATTCAGCATTGTAGAGATTGTAGTGGTCTGTACTTACTTTAAAATGCATGAAGCGAACCATTTTGAGGTATTACCTGCCAAAAAAGTTAGAAGATTGGGCTACATGATGAGTTGAACTCTACCCGTATCAAATACAGCTGTACTCCGGGCTTCCAAAAGCGGAAACGGTACGGGTACCATCCAGTATTTACGGTCCCGTACAACCGTACCTTTACGGGTACGGTTTGAAGCCCTAGGACTGAGGTGAGCACCCTTGGCAGGACGTCGGAATGCCGTAAACACGTAAAGATCAAGGTTTCTTGTACGATGGAAACCTTGACGATATCAAGGTCCTCTGGTGGGGATTCTTCCTTATTCGGGAATCTCCACTCCCCCAGGGAGGACTCCTCGAAAGACATACTTAGCTAGACCTCAGAAAAGGACTGCAGAGTTGAGGTTTTTATTGCAATACACTGCATAGCTAAAGAAAATGGAGTGGGGAATGGGAGACAGGGACGTTGGAATGCTGCCGGGTCAGTTGGTACTCCAAGTCAACACAGTGGGGGACTTGTCTGTCACATTCAAATGCACACAGGCTGGTGTGGTGGTACTTACTGTACTAATTTAGTGTGGCAATCATGCAGACGGACAAGAATAATGTGATGCTGAGGTGGCTTGGGATCGCTATTGTCGATAGCTGGAGTCCCTTGGTGGCAAAACTGAAAGAGTCAGTAAAGTTCTTACCCTTACCTCCTGAGACATATGCAATGGATGCTTATGATGTGTTGCGACAAGTCTTGAAACAGGAAGGTGGAACCAGATTCGGATCATCGGTCCAAAAGCCGGATACCGAAAATGGAAATGGTGCACGGACCTTCGGTGAACCATCAAAACATATCCGGCTTGTTGTACACTAGTCTACAGGATTCGAGCTTTGGACATTCATTGGAAAAGTTCATGTTACACTACATATTCAAGAGAGACTACATTTGGAGGTGATCCCGATTTTTTATTCAGTTTTTTCTATTTTAATATATTCTTGCCTGCATACAGCAGCCTGATTGATGAAGCTCTGAGGACTCGTCCAGATAGTTCTAGCCTTAGATACCTCAGATAGTCAATAATATTCAGTGTAAGACTTTTTGGGTGTAGTCAGATCATCAGTAGGTACAGAATTGAAAAAGTGTGAAAATACCTTAATTTCGGACAATGTGTCAACAAGCTACAGACAGTGAAGTACACGCATCTCAACATCCCATCTGTTACTCTGCTTACATGGACAAAAGGACTACTGAAGGGACACATGTGGCTCACTATTGAGCACTTGAATGATGAATCAAGGAGAACAAAGTGGAGATGTTCGACTATTCGAGTTATCAATGTATCTTTGTCATCTGACACTGTAACACAGTTGAAGGGTTCTCAAGATATGGTGGAGACAATGTGTTTACTGGTTAGAATACAGTGAAGTGCTCAATGTTCAGTCACTTGTAGCCCAAGATATCGAACCTTTCTACTGGGACTGACTTATTAACTCCGAGTCGCTTGAGGTCATCAATCAGTCATCGATCCGTCCTATAGGACTAGAATCTGCGTCATGAGGCCTGACTTAGAGTCAGTAAAGCAGGACAATCACCACTAAAGACAGGTGCCTGGAATAAAGGCTTCAGGTGTACATGATGACAACAATCAAATCCGAGTCATTCGGCACTTTCAATGTTTCAACGTTGTGACAAGCATCCGAGTCAGCCATTAGCCTTCATTTCCACTTGTTCACTTGATGCCTTGACAAATTATTAGGGACTGAAAATACAACATACCGTGAGTTGGTCCTTGGAGTAAGTTCTGGTCCTTCCGCAACCAAGCCAATACGAAAATGGTCAGTGACGTGGTGGCTCAGACAGTTTGGATTAATGGACTCGAATATAGACAGCAGATGACTGAATGCATGTCACATTAAATGAAGAATCTGACTTGGAACTTGCGACATACCAATAGAGTCAAAAAGAAGCCGTGCCGACATGCCACAAACAATGCCACTACCACGGAGAAAGCGGAGTTGCCACGTGCACCATGACCACAGTCAGAAGCACATTTTCAGTCCTGCAGAAAGGACTGATGAAGGAACGTGGCAGTGGGACTGAGGATTAGAAAAGACATGTGGTGGTACTTGGCATGTACCTGTCAATCTATATATAGTTGAGTACATAAGGTTTGTTGATAATATCAAGGTTTCTCACATACAAGAAACCTTGATTTAGTCAAGGGTCAGGTCCTGCCTAAGGTGGAGGTGAGAGTAAGGTTGATCGAGGGCTCGTTAGCCCTACCCATCCATTACATTCAGGTAGCTATCGGAATAACAGGCCTTTGAATACATTGAAGGCCATAGTCGAAGAGATGTAATAGCTACGGTCAGAATTGACGATTCAACCACGATTCTGACAACGATTTTGATCCAATTCTGGAACGATTTTGATGTCAGAATCGTGTGAGAATCAGCCTCGACTCTGACTGTCAGGCTTTGATTTCGTGAATGTTCGTGCTCGATTCCACTGGTTTCCTCTTCATCTGTGCTGCTATCCTGTTTGGCAAGCACAACAGGCAGCTCCTTCTTTGCTCCCTTCTTAACCTTAGTATCTGCCTTAGCTTCTTTGGTTGGAACCTTTGAAGCCTTGAAAGTATGTTTTCTCAGCTTTTCCATCTATTTTCTCTTTTGAGTAGGATTTCAGCCAGAGGGAGGCTCAGGGAGGAACACTACCGAGTTCAGCTGTGTATTTTACTGCTATTTTACGATGTCTGAGGGACTGTACAGTTTACATAAGAGCAAACCAACACAGTGACCTACAGTGACAGCCATGGGAAAGGCAGAATCGTCTTCAAGAATCGTGTTTGAGAATCGTGACAGAATCGTCGAAGCGGCTCTGGAGGCGTTTCGATGATTCTGATGATTCTGGGCGATTCTGTCAGAATCGGTGATTCTGATGCCATCCAGAATCAGATCAGAATCGCTGTCAGAATCGTTGACGAATCGTCGACTCTGACCGCTGCTAATGACTCAGCTGATTATCAATTACAAGTACATTGAAGATGGTCAGCAGTCTTGGACATACACACACGTACAGCTCACATGGCTGAGACAACCGAGGGCATCTGCGCGGATATAATAGTCATACAGCTCATATGACACAAGATCAATTGAAGGCATCTGTACAGACATAATAAAATTTGCCAATCCAACCTCGATCACATTCTGTGTGCAGGAATATTCACTTCGTTGAGCAGAAGGCGACTTATTCAGGTAAGGATCAACCAAAATTGTGGTGGGCCCACTCACCTCATAGTGACATCTGCTGAACTCGCATGTTGTGATACGTGCCATCACACCTCTTGAACCACATAGTTCCATGCTGGATAATGCAGTCAGACGGACTGGGAATGCATCTCCCACTTCCCACACAGCCATTGAAGGGGGTATAGAACTGTCTGCCAAGGAAGCCTTTCCCAGTACATGGCCCTGTCCTATAGTAACATTTGGAAAGGATCAGTCAATATGAACGCATACTTGCCCTCTGTGCACTGGGGGGCACTGCATGTACATCCTCTCGACAATTGTTCCGCAGTATGTGTGCTTCTGAAATACGCACATCGCTTGGGCAGGAGGGTGCAAGTAGGGGTCAATATAGTGTGGTACAACTCAGGGGATGCTGAAGTTTATATGTACCGCTAATCACACACATCCGTCAGCTTTCCCATTCGCGATCGGTCCGAATATATATGGTTAGCCTCAGTTGGCTCCAGAAAGGTCTATTTTGAGTATGTCACGAGCTGTATGTTGATCGACAACTCTTTGCAAACAAGGAAGGAAGGAAGGATTCTCCCGCTGACTAGTGCTAGAGACCAATTGATCACCCATGTGCTCTTTGATTATCATAACAAAAAAGCATTGTTGGAGGTTGAACGGTTTCCATACATCTCATCAACTCGATTCAATGAACGCAGATAGATCGGCACAACTTCATTGATCAGATGTGTGTTAATATTGAGCGATTAAAGTTGAGCGTTACTTGTCAAACTATATGTCTCTGTGAGGGAAACTGTTTTGATCGACGTACGATTTTCCAACAGCTTCATAGCTCCCATCAAGTTAAACTCAAAAGCCGTAGTAAGGCTCTATATCTCTGCTCATAATTCGACCGTGGCACCTTGAGCATTGATGTATTGATACCAGAGTTCTGGACTGGGCGATGTTGCTTCTGCTTCCTTGGACCCTGATTGCTAGATCAAATTACAAGGTATCCACATATCCACAGCTCGGCAGCTTTGATCACCATACTTCGTCCCTTTTACCAAAACAGCGCCTATCAATCAGTCTAACAGCAATAGTCTGATCGGGACTACGGTGTTTTGATTGAGGCATTAGCACTTTAGCAGTCACGTCACCACTGAGCGAAAGTAGTAACAATGCGGAGGGGCTTTTACGATGTGCATGATCGGGAGTCGAACACTGAAGTCACGCAAAAACATGCAGAAGTCGAAATCGTCTATATACAGATACCACTCTATCTAGTGTGAAATGTTGGATAAGCTAGGTCAGAATCTTTAATCTTAGAATGAGCGCTTTTCTCCTTCTCACACCTCTTGCCATTTTCCTGCTAAAATACTTCTTGAGCACTCCTTCATCTGCACGGTGAATGTATTATGTCCCAATCTGGTCACCGGTGACAATCGATTTCGGCAAACCATAGCGAACTTCGGAACTATTCCCGCTTGTGTTTTCACTGTTAAAGGACATTGTTCAGCAGTGGTACGAATTAATAAATAGCGATTGGGTAGAGACGAAACATCACCAGGGATGGATTGGGAGCAGAGGTGTGGAAGGGTGGAGTGACTCACTAGTCGTCACTCCTCCTTCAATTCAATTTATGATCAAACTACTATTTCCATTGTTTATACTAACTGTTTCTAGATGTATTTGATATCCCCCTATCCTCCAATAATCCAATTCAACATTCTAAACCCAACTCTATCATCCAACAACTCCAATGATTCGAAATTCTCACCTATCAAGAAAACCACTTCATATTTCATCTCACTAGTATATACAACATATTCCATCATCTTTCAACTACCTATCTGATCTCAATTGATACCAACCGAAACTGAGGAATGGAAGTCCCCACCCCACCCGATTGTTGTGATGCGCCTTGAGCAAGCGTGTCTGAGGCTTGGCCAACCTCTTGACCACATGGGATAGCCTGGTGGAAGGCCGGTACAGACATTCTGAGGGATAGGAAGGTTTTTATTTTACTACCTAAATAGTCATTTGACTTATCTAAATTGCGATGTATATTATGTAATTTTTTACCCTTTTGGATCAAACTACCACCGAGCGTGTACACAACAGAGCCAGAGCGAGCCCAATCGAAGAGGTTTCGATTGGTTTACACCTGAATCGAGTTTTTGATCAATTTGAGCTAATTTCCGACTACCTTCCAAATTCGAATTAAAATTCGAATTTCTATTTTATCTCTACCAACTACATTCGGCCCGACCTAACAGAGCCGTTTCCTACCTAGGAACACCCTCCTCTTCCACAGAGGCTGCGGGGCGGATGAAGTGGGAGAGCACGTCGATTCTTCCGAAGGAGGTGATTCAGGTGAGGCACAGACATAAATGTGTCGATTTCTGAGCAAGAATTGGGATACCAGCAACTGTGGGAGCCTCTGAAGACGTGTATGGTGTAGCTAGGACTGGCGGGATGCTAAGGTGTCAATTAGGTAGTCTGATTGCATTTCCGGGGTCCGAACCGTAGCTCACGTTTGAACTCCACGTGACGTGATTTACGCGTCTATAAATTATTATTAGTAGTAGTATAAATATTCGCCTGCCGTGTCTGGCATGCGTTAGCCTCAACCTGTGAGCCAGATCATGGCTGGAGCCAATACATATGCTTTAGAGTAACAAACTGTACAATTTCTGAGGATAAAACTATCGAGGAACGGGCAGACCAAGCTATTTAAAATCAGATGATGACAAATCCTTTGCCTATATATGGCTATTGCTGAGCTACGGTTACAAAGGCGCGTCTTACATCAGACTCTAATATAGTGATCGACTGTCATCACATAAGCTATATTACGAGTCTGACTTGGGAGACTATCAATTAGGTAACACGGGGTAGTTACACGATCACGCATGACTCAACCGTGACTGCGTCAACCACCGTGTCATTAATTCTGCAAGAATCCCGGTCTTAAGCCTCTTAGGAGGGCTCTCATAGGCAGAATATGTACGGAGGAGCCTACTCAGTATCACCCGAAGCCTAGGACTGTACTATCGCAACGAAAAGGAGGCTACGTGAGTCGTTCTATTCAATCTGAGTCGACGCATTGTTACCTGATCTTGGCAGTTTTATCTAACTAAAGCAAGCAACGACGAACTCGAGGCTCTGACCAAGGCCTGCCAGCCCGCTACATTTGGTTGTGGAAAGGAAGATGTTTTAGACGCAAAGCCGGAACAATGGTCCTAACCAACTTGGTGTCTTCTTTTGAGCGCAGCTTCCCGGATATCATGAAGATAGCTCGTGCTCATCTTGTCGAAGGACGGAAGATGGAAGCCAACTATTTCTTAGTAGAGCTGTACAAGCTCGCTCAACATATGGTGGGTCTCTAAACTCGTGCCGAAATCATTCTGAAATGTTGCTTTAAAGACAAGGGCTCCTTTTTCAAAGCTCACAAGGACCTCGTGCGGAGAACAAGTTTTTCCCCCGCCCTATGAGAGGCTCGCTAGTCCTTCGTAACAAAGGATAAGAATGGACTTTTAACTCTCCTTCCCCCGGAAAACCCGGAATCGGATGCATCATCACATTCTACAGCGACGTCTGACACCTGTTCCTTCCGGCTTCAATCTCTATCTCGAATCCGAGTAGTTCGATGTCGGATTATGCAACGACGAACGTCCTGGTGGAAGCCTTGCAGGAACTCTCAAACGACAGCCCATTCCTGCCTGAGGGATGTCGGTTGTGTTTCGAGTTTTGCCACCAATCTCCAAACGTCATGACAACATCGCCGAGTTCTTCAAAAGTTCCGACGCTACTCTGTACAGCTAATGTCAGAGTTCTGTACCTTGATTCAACATTTGAAGTTCTTTTCGACTGCTGCTTTGTTTAATCGGCTCGAGGAGAACCAGGTTTCGTATGGAAATGGAGATATTTGGCTCATCGTCGAGATTGGGGATTATGCGTCGAGAAGAGACAGGTATCAACTTAGCTGTATCATGATGTGAATATCTGACGAATAAATCGAAGGTTGTGATTCATGGTTACCCCCGCACAATGAAGGTTGCAGATAATAACAGCACTTATCCTAATCCCGACCAACCATCAGACTATTGCTGTTAGATTGATTGATAGGGGCTGTTTGAAGGCTGTTTGAAGGCTGTAAAAGAAGGACGGTAAGTATGGTGATCGAAGGCGGAGCTGTGGATACCTTGTAATTTTTTCTACTTCATATAGCAATCAGGGTCTAAGGAAGCTGATGGCCTAAAAGCAGCATCGCCCGGTCTATAGCTCTAGCTATCTTAGGCTGTGCTATCAAGTTGCCAAGGTCGAGTCATGAAGGTATGAAGCTGTGAAAAAACTTGAAAACAGCTTCTCTCACGGAGACGTAGAGTTTGACAAGACTCATTTCAGCTGACCGCTCAATATCAACACGTATTTCAATGAAGTTGTGCGGATCTGTCTGCGTCCATTGAACCGTTCAATCTCCAACAATGCTTTTCTTGTTGAAATAATCACACGGAGCACATGGATGATCGACAGATCAATCGATCACTAGTCGGCGGGAGAATCCTTACGTCTCCTTGTTTTCGAAGAGTCGTCGATCAACATACAACATGAGTGCCAATGTACTATCCTCTTTTGAGACAATAACGAAAGAACAATAAGCCAGAGGCTTCTCCCGAGGCGATCCCCTCCAAATTTTATTGGGATCTATTGTTCTTGCAAGAAGACTCGTCCACTCTACACAAAATGGCGTCTATCAGAGAATTTAGCTTTAAAGCGGGCAGCATCCCAGGAAACGTCTCTCTATTCCTTTCCTACTATCATGACCAACTCTCAAGAAACGCAGAGAGAGTATTCTCAGATTCTGAGACGGCTTCGTGAGGCCGAGTGCGTCTATTATTTAATTCTATGCGGACTTGATTGGATATTGACCTGTACATTCGTCCTAGTATCCAGCAAGACATAGCATTGCCCCATATTGTGGTAGTGGGCACACAAAGTGCCGGAAAGAGCTCAACAATTGAAGCTATAAGCACGGTTAGCAAATCTTCCGCCTGCGTATACAACGTAGTGACATGAGATGATGTGACAGCTCCAACTTCCGCGTGGTGCAGGGACATGCACTAGGTGAGTCTGCTTCGTTCATTATTCTATTCTGGACTGAGCGAGTCTGCTAGATGTCCTATGGAATTTCGTCTCAAAAGCTCCACGGACCCCGATTTATTGGTTGACATCACTTTGCGATTTGCAGAGCACAAGGAAGAAGTTCCTTTTCGAAGACAACTATCAAACTTAGACGAGATTCGTCTGGCGATTGCCGATGCTCAAAAGTATATTCTTAATCCAAGTTTATTAGGAATAGAAGGTTTGGGCATACCAGGACAGACTCGAGAGTTTTCCAAGGATTGTGTATGTGTCTTTGCCAAGGGTCCTCACATGCACGATCTGTTCTTCTACGACATCCCTGGTGAGTGGCATCCTCAACTATTTCATGCGCTAATTTCGGATGTTACAAGGCGTAATTCAGGATGTTTCCGATGGACAAGATGCCAGTTAAATTGATCTGATTAAAGGACTTGTAAAGAAGTATGTTGCCAAACCTGATTGCATCGTTTTGCTTGTGGTCACTTGCGAATGGGGGCTCTCTTCGCACGCAGAATTCCTTTCAACATGTCATTTCAGATGACATGGAAAATCAGGGCACGCCGGCTTATATTTGATGATTCTAATCCTGATTTGAAGAAGCGAACAGTAGGTGAGTCTTTGAGACCTATCAAAGTAATGATTTCCAAGATCTCTTCTAGGCGTTCTAACCAAGGCGGACAAAATGGTGAACGGAACAGAATCAAACTGGCTTCAAGTTAAAACATTCAACAATCAAACACATAAGCTCGACAGTGGTTGGTATGCTGTCAAGCTTCCGGCCGCAGGCAACATACCCTGGGCAGAAGCTCGAGAACAAGAACGTCAGTTCTTCCAGTCGGAAGAGCCTTGGAAGTCGGATATCTCCGGCACTGATCGAGCTCGTCTTGGCTCAGAACAGCTAGCACGATACATAAGCAGACTGTTGTCAAACCTCGTCGCTGCTAGGTTGTTTCTCTCTACGCGTCTTTATAGACTTACTCCTGTCCCAGACTTCCATCCATATCCAAAAAGATCACAGACATAATAGACACCTGCGATGTGGATCTCGAGCGCTTCCCTATCTATACTGAAGAGGAGGCCCACCAAACTATCATCACTGTCATCGACAATTTTTCTAAAGATTTCTCGGATCACATTGAAGGGATTCCCCCGAAACCGTTCAGTACAGACGTTGGATTGATTTTCAAAGTCAGACAAATATTCGATGCACGAAGTTTGCAGAAACACTCCGCGATTTTGTCCGACCAACAAGCCCGAAGTTGCCGCCGGGGAGCCTAATGCTCTCCTATGGGCAGGACTTAGTGCTCAAGGTGAGATAAAATACATAGATGAAGTCATCGAGACGATGAAAAAGTGAGTGAATTGTTTTAATTCTAACACCCATTCATCGCCTCAAGTTCTGTCACACGTGAATTGCCTGGGGAGCTTCCCTACGGTATCATTCATCGCCTTATTACTCATTTCGTTCAAAACTGGCAAGCTGTTGCTATCAAGGGCTTCAAAGACGTGAAAGACTTCGCTATCCAGCATTTCAATGGACTGGTTTCAACGCACTTTGCTAACTATGAGCCGGGAGGGCTCTTATCTAAAATCAAGTAAGCACCATGCATTGGTATCTACATGGCGTTCAAACTAGACACAGAGATATTGTGGATGAACACGTCGGCTATTGCACAGCTGCATCAATAACCAGCATCAAGGACCTTTCTGCGATGGAGCTGATTCCCGCCACGCTCCTGAAAACAGAGTACGTTGCTTTGAAGACCGAACTGTACCTAAGGTACCGAAACGGGCTCGATCCTTCTAATCAAGCATTACTTTGGTCATTCGCTGTGGACACAGCCGAGAAAGTGGTTAACACCCACATGGATGCCGTTATTTCCGAGCTAACCGCTGGCCACCCATTCCCCCCTACAATCTGGCAAAATCTGCTGCAACAGCTTATGTCCTCTGGAAAGCACAACGGAAATCCTCAAGAGCAAGCCATAGATAGTGATCGCAATAATGGGCTTATCATAATGTCAAGCGTTCAAGCTTATCTCGAACGTATGCCCTCTCCTTTCATGACCATCACAGACACTAACTCGGCCTGCAGTTGCCTCAAAACGATTTGCAGACATTGTTTCCAACTTTGTTGACAGCGTCTTTCTCAGGCAGCTGGGTACCAGGGTGCGGAAGGCACTACGGGCACTGCCTCTCAACGCATCCCCTACACTGTGCTTGGAAATGATTGAGGATCCAACAGTTCCAAAGTGCAGGAGAGAGATCATGGATAGAAAGGAGCATTACTTGGGTGTCAAAAAGAGACTAGATGAGTCTAGACGCAGCCTGGCACGGGATGTTGTCCCCATGTTGGGAAGTTTGCAGGAATCTTCGAGTCCTTACAGTCCGTTGGATTTTTCCAGTCCAAGTTTATCAGACATTGAGGTAATCGAGTAGATATCTGTAGTGACTGTTCGGAACCGACATTCAATCGATACGTACTCTATCCTCGGATTCAAGAGAAGGGCAATTATTCCTGATCTTCCGGTGGCTCTACAATCTTCGAGTCACATAAGTAGATGACAACAGGTTGAAAGACAAACCTTTATCAGTGCTTCAATTAAGCCACAACTGGAGATGTCCGACTCCAATCCAAGATGAGTAAAATAGCAAACATTGTGCAGCCAAATAAGAACGTTTGTACTTGATACGAAATAGAGCTGGATGTGTGATGTGATGAAAGGTTCTCATTTGAGTGACAGATTCAACATACAGTCAACTCCCTCTTAAGTCATACCCCCAAAAAGGCATACTCCCTAATATGTCATACCTTTTTGTGGATCCCAAGTTGGTTTGCAGGGATTTCGACCCCATAAGTCATAACTCTCTGATAGGGCATAGGGCATACCCCTGTGAGACCAAAAGGCATACATTCTCGGTATGGTTCCAGGACATTTGTACACTATCTGCAGTGCTAAACATCAAGTTTTTGCCATTATAAATGCTGTTGAGTCTGCTTCTAGCCATTTCAAGCCACTTTGGACGTTGCCGAATCTCGGCGGAGATTAAGTGTTGGTGACCATCACATGATCTGGCTTCAGTGTTGCTTCTCACCATTGTGTATGCCTTGAATTGAGTAATTACGGTTGGAATTTCATTAGTGTGAAAGAATAATAGAAGATTCAATGCAATTTTGAATGTCTAGGTGACAGAAATCGGGCGTCAAATATATGTCCTATTTCTAGCATATTTCAGCTAAGGCATACTCTCCAAAAGGGCATACCTTGCCGTGACTCCCGAGGGGTATGACTTAAGAGGGAGTCGACTGTATATGTTTGTTGAGTCTTGTCTTGACACCGGGGTGACTTCCAAGTTTGGCACTTACTAACGGAAGATCTACTACTGGTATTGTCTCGAGATCGAAAATCAAAGTGGGCACAAAAAAAGCTCTACCTGCCTCACAGCTTGGGAGTCAAACATTGGGCTAAAATGTGAACTGATGTACATTAACTGAGCAACCAGGGAGCAGGAGATACACTTCTCTGATATGTATATGATTAAAACCAGCAGAAAATCTGTGACGATGCAACAAGAAGAGTGATACATATAGCACAAACCCTTGATCTGTACTTGATGTAGGCTAGATAGACCCACCTTGAAGTGCACTGAATGGTGATGAACATAATGAGAGTTGAACCCTGAAGTGACGCAAAATGTAAGCAAAATGTCATCGTCACTTTTCCTTCAGTGGCAAAAGAAAAATAGGGGTTGAGCTCTGAATGACTCAAAGACCATAGCACTGAGGATGTATGCACACTAACTAAACGAATGGACATGTTATATAGGCTTGTGTACTTGATGTAGACATCTACCAGCGGAATAAGCAAGGATCACACAGTTACCAGATGTTTATCCACACCTACTATGCCCCAAGAAATCATGACTTGCTTGATGGATGCAAAACTATCCACCTGCTCATTTAGCGTATTACCACTAGACAATGGCAACAATATTTTGATTTGTTAGACAATCAAGACTTGATTAAAACATTGAATGAGAACCAGAGTAAGAGAACTAACTACCCATATGGTGATTTGATGGCAGTTTTGAAATCAGAAATCAATATTGTAGCCTGCAGTTTGAGTTGTGGATTGGTCAATCTAGCCCCAGGAGTGATTACAACACACACTCGCTGTCCTGCTTGAAGTTAAATGGAGTGGTGGCACCTTTGACACTAAACCTGCAGTGCTGTCTTTGGAAAGTTTTGCAGACTATTTTCTGATGACATATATCATTTGTTTACTAACACAATCACATTGCACACTTGTTGAGTTGACCTTCCCGATGGAGACAAACAAATTGCTGAGGGGAGAAAGATGACCAGAAAGGAAAAGAAATCTAGTGAAGTTACAAAGTATCAGACAAGCTAGGTAATAATGAGAGAATGACCAAAAAGGAAAAAAAACAATCTACTCACTGCTCCAAATGCAGTGAAAAAGCAGATGGAGTGGTGATGTGTGACTAACAACTATATAGTGATTGTCATGTGCAGTAAATGTCCTTGCCATACTAAGTCCCTGCAACAACACTGTTTGAATGTTTTAAAACATAACATCTGTCCAGCTACATTGAGTCACACTGCCCACACTGTCATTCTGAAATCTCCATAGAATGAAGCATGGACTAGTCATTCCAATCCCTGGAGTGTCTTCCAGTGATTACAGCAGTCTGATGTCCTACTAGGCTAGCAAAAGTCATAATTATCATCTGAGTGGTGGCACTTTTGACATCAGACTTGTAAAAACCATCTTTAGTTAGATAACATGAGCTGGAGCACTCCATTCTTTTTTCTCATACCATGCAACAGACCAACTCAAAGAGGTGTGAAAACACCTTCAATATCCCTCTGCTCCTCAATTCACCTCAACAAACTACCTGTAGTCATTGATGATGTTCCTACAGAATATACCTCACTGCCTTGACTGCTTTCTGGGCTTTTGTCTCTGCAGCTCTGACACCTACTGGTCTAAAGGCCAGGGAAGAAGTATGCTCCTCATCCTTTTCTCCAGAAAGGTGGTGCAGTGACTACAGAATTCAATTGTGCCAGGGTGTCAACTTCAGTCCTGGCTGCATCAAGATTGCTTTCTCTACTAAGTGAGGTGACACCTTTGTGACACCTGCAGACTGTTTGCCAATGATGTCTCAAGCATCAGCATCCTGAGTGGCTATCCCAGACCCATCCCCTACCACATAAGTCATTCCTTTGCCCATAAACACATTTAAATCTTTAGGTCAGTCTGACAACCAATTTCTGACTCTTTTTTCTTTAAACTCACAGAACTAGTACCCATCCCCAATATCTGTCTTTCTCACTCTGAATCAGTTTGCCACACATTGAAGTTCCTTTCACAGATCCAAAGAAGCCCAGGCCAATCTAAGATTGCAAAAGCAAGTGGAAACTTGAGTAGACTGAGTTCTAATTAGGACTTGGACTCGAAATATGATCAATAAGGTATTCACTATTGAGGATCAATCAGATTCTACTCAGAAAGTGAGAATAGTGACTCTGAAGACAGCAGCTCAGAGAACTCAGATAATTCCAGCAGTGACTCCGAGTCTGATGTGGGTTCAGAGTCAGAGGATGACTACTATGAGGATTATGCTGAGTTGGTGGACAATAGTGATGTTTATGGTGAGGAACAGCTGCTAGGTATGGAAGTTGTATCCTATATAGTAGGGTTTGAACAAGGTTTGAGAACAATTTATTGGTAGAGACATAATGTCAGGTTGACCTAGAGAAGGGTATCAAATGCCAGGTTGGGCCTGATATGGCTCCTGTCTGGTCAGATAGTGTCCAGATCAGGCATACAGATTACCAGGTTGACCCAGATCAGGCTTCTATCTGGCCAGATAGGGTCCAGATCAGGCATGCAAAATGCTAGGTTGACCCAGATCAGGCATACAGATTGCCAGGTTGGGCCAGATCAAGCAGTGTGCTTGCAATCAGGTCCTATTGCCTAGCAATACCTTGTACCTACATTGCCATCCCACTACTAGATCTTACCCACTCTAGCCATACTTCCCTGATGATACCCCAGACTGCCAGGTCAGGGACCAACACTTTTTGGTGATGATCCAAGGTTTGATCTGATGCTCCACAATTTTTGATCAACAGGGAGTCCTGTACCAACTCAGCTTCCTCTTCAATGCCCCTCAGTTGAGTGTCCTTATCATGAGGTCCAGACAACAAATGACTGGATTGAGACATGAAATGTTCAAAGCCTAAAATTCTTTCATCTCAGAGGATACAATCAATTTACAAATTCATGGGGATTCAACTGGTATGCATAGCTTGAGTAGCTAGTTTTCTACCACAAAAGACTCAGACCAATGTCTCAAATTAGCTACAATGCTGCATAAGAGATATACAATAGGACATTAAGGTGAATAGCAATTTTCCCATCTTGTGCCCAGTTGACAATTCTGAAAGTGGACCTCTACAGATGGGTTGGATGAGATTGTGAGCTTGAGGTGGCTTGCAGGACCAGTGACAGATCCAAGCTCTGATGGTATCCATATGAGTTTGCTTGAAGGGGAGGACTCCATAACAATCCACCGATCATGGTTGATAATCCAGAAAGGAGTCACTGCATCCCAAATCCTAACTGAATTGTCACCATAGCCAGACACAATGTGTGTTCCATTGGGTGAAAATGCAACAAACCCAGCTGAGGATGTGTGGCCATCCAGCCTCTTCACCTTCTCACTTGATGCATCCCACACTCTCATGGATTTGTTACCAGAGTCAGACACAATGCTTGTTCCATCAAGAAAAAATGCAGCAGAGTTGACTGAATCTGCTTGGCCATCCAGCCTCTTCACCTCCTTACCACTTGATGCATCCCACACCCTCACTGAATTGTCACTGGAGCCAGATACAATCCTTGTTCCATCAGGAGAATATGCAACAGAGTTGACTGAGGATGTGTGGCCATCCAGCCTCTTCACATCCTCACCACTTGATGCATCCCACACCCTCACTGATTTGTCACCAAAGCCAGACACAATCCTTGTTCCATCAGGAGAAAATGCAACAGAATTCACTGAGAATGTGTGGCCATCCAGCCTCTTCACCTCCTTACCACTTGATGTGTCCCACACTCTCACTGATTTGTCCCAAGAGCCAGACATAATCCTTGTTCCATCACCAGAAAATGCCACAGAGCTGATTGAGGATGTGTGGCCATCCAGCTGCTTTACTTCCTCACTGCTTGATACATCCCACATCCTCACTGATTTGTTACGAGAGCCAGATACAATCCTTGTTCCATCAGGAGAAAATGCAACAGAGTTGACTGAGGATATGTGGCCATCCAGTTCTCACCCCTTGATGCATCCCACACCCTTGCTGACTCATCCCCAGAGCCAGACACAATCATTGTTCCATCAGGAGAAAATGCAACAGAGTTCACTGAGGATGTGTGGCCATCCAGCCTCTTCACTTCCTTACCACTTGATGCATCCCATACCCTCACTGACTCATCCCCAGAGCCAGACACAATCCTTGTTCCATCAGCAGAAAATGCCACAGAGTTGACTGAGTCTGTGTGGCCATCCAGCCTCTTTACCTCCTTGCCAGTTACACCCGTACTGATCTGTCCCAAGAGCCAGACACAATCCTTGTTCCATCAGATGAATATGCAACAGAGTTGACAGAGTCTGTGTGACCATCCCGCCTCTTTACCTCCTCACCACTTGATGCATCCCACACCCACACCCTCATTGTGCTGTCCTGAGAGCCAGACACAATCCTTGCTCCATCACCAGAAAATGCAACAGATCTGACTGAGGATGTGTGGTTGTCCAACCTCTTCACCTCCTCACCACTTGATGCATCCCACACCCTCACTGAGTTGTCACTGGAGCCAGACACAATCCTTGTTCCATCACCAGAGAATGCAACAGAGTTGACTGAGTCTGTATGGCCATCCACCCTCTTTACCTCCTTACCACTTGATGTATCCCACACCCTCACTGAATTGTCACTGGAGCCAGACACAATCTTTGCTCCATCAGGAGAAAATGCAACAAAGTTGACTGAGGATGTGTGGCCATCCAGCCTCTTCACTTCTCCACCACTTGATGCATCCCATATTCTCACTGACCTGTCCTCAGAGCCAGACACAATCCTTGTTCCATCAGGAGAAATTGCAACAGAGTTGACTGAGAATGCATGGCCATACAGCCTCTTCACCTCCTCACCACTAGATGCATCCCACACCCTCACTGATCTGTCCCCAGAGCCAGACACAATCCTTGTTCCATCAGGAGAAAATGCAACAGAGCTGACAAAGGATGTGTGGCCATCCAGCCTGTTCACCTCCTTACCACTTGATGCATCCCACACCCTCACCTCCCAAGAGCCAGACACAATCTTTGTTCCATCAGGAGAGAATGCAACAGAGTTGACTGACAATGTGTGACCATCCAGCCTCTTCACCTCCTCACCACTTGATGCATCCCACACTCTCACTTTGTTGTCTGAAGAGCCAGACACAATCCTTGTTCCATCAGCAGAAAATGCAACAGACCAAACAGTGCTATCTGTTCTCTTTGACATCAACTGTGTGATCTTCACACCTTGGTCATTGACTAAGGGGATACAGCTGAATTGTCTTCTCCACCTTTGTGCAAAAGCTGAGGTCTGTGGCCATGTTGCCAGAGCTGATATATACAAGTGTGGAGTACTTTGAGATGTTGGATTTGCAGCGAAATAAGTGCTGAAATTCATTGCATCTGAGACATATGACATCAGGTCTAAATCTTTCTTCCACTTGATTGACATCAGTGACAGACCATCAGAGATAAGTTACTCACCTTCAGTAACCATTGTTGTCCATCCTGGAGGAGGGGGTAATACTGACCTTTGGCACCAATCAAATTCATAACTTCAATCCAAAAGAGGAGCTGTTTGGTAAGAAAGTACTCCAGACTGATGTATAAATCTTCTGCCCTCATATTGCCTGCTTGGGTCAAATGCTGTGCCCAATATTGAGAGCTATA
Organism: Megacollybia marginata; assembly: GCA_003313965.1. Lineage (NCBI taxonomy): Eukaryota > Fungi > Basidiomycota > Agaricomycetes > Agaricales > Porotheleaceae > Megacollybia > Megacollybia marginata. The sequence continues at coordinate 21,311 of QLOY01002383.1, forward strand.
CTGAAGGACTTTACTGATTTTTTCCTGGACTAGATCATCAAAGTTTTCTACCTCACAGTCAAGCATGAATGAGGATGGCAGGTTGCAGATGTTGAAATAAAGTGAGTGTTTCAAGATCTGGAAACAATGCTGTGCTAGAAATGCATTGTGGATGGGTAAGTTGCAGGACACATCAAGTGACAACTCATGGGAGACTGTGAAGTGGGATCGTAATGGATCAAAGATAAAGTCTTGGAATGATGCATGATACCAGTAGATGCACTCATCCTTTTTGGACACATAGAGAACAGCATGAAGTGATTTAACAAGCTCATGAGCAATGCTGTCATCATCCAACCCAAGAAACTTGGCAAGGTTAGAAATGGTAAGAGGCTGTTTAGCACATAGAATGGTGTGAAGGAGCTGAAGACGTCTAGGACGTTGTCCTCCAAGACTCCAAAATGCTGAAATCATGATCTGTTCATACAATGTGTCCACCAGTAATGCTTCATCACCATCAACTGGTTTTGGCCACTTGTCTAGCAGACCATTCAATCGTTCACGCTGTTCAGGTGCTGACAATTTGGAGGGTAGTATGAACCTGACAGCAGTAGCAGCATAGATGAACAGCTTCCCTGCATGCTTGGCAAGCTCACTGATTTTGGTGTCATCATCTGCTCTGTTAAGAGCAGGCAGCTGAGTCTGCAAGAACTTTTTAATGTCTTGTTCTGCATCTGCAGTGGCTACCTCATGCAGATGACAGACTGCCTCTGAAGAGAATGACTTGCAGAGGTCAACTACTCTAGGGTCTGGTCTGCTTGTAATGAGAAACTTCAGGCCATGAAGATGGCCTGCACTAACTGATTTTAGCAGATCTTCCAAGAATTCCGAGCCTCCATCCTTTTCAATCTCATCCAATGCATCAACAATCACAAGGTAATGTGGGAGCTCCTTTGAACAATTCTGAGCTGAGCTATGCCATGTATTCACTAAGAGATCCTCCATTTGAGTTTGCAATATTTTGGCTGAGTCAAAGTTGTTAGCACTGATGAGAGCACTGCGGTAGGACTGGGAGTGGCGAGCAAGTTGATAGGAGAGGGTAGGCAAAATATAAATCCGATGCCTAGTGTTTTCAAGCTGCCGTGAGCAGAAGAATGTGGCAGCCAGAAGTTTGGGCAATTCTGGGTTACCAAGCCGGTCAAAGTCTTTGGCAATTGTATAGGCAATGGTTGACTTTCCTGTACCAGCCATTCCACTCAGCCAGTAGACACATGGACTTTCAGGGGAGGAATCCAATGCCCAGTTACGAATGCCCTCAAGGATTGAGACACGAGTGCCTGATGTACATTCTGAACAGGACAAGTTCTCTGTCCAGATGTTGTATATGGCATTATCAGAGTGTGGCCAAGCATCTAATCACATTTCCTGCAATGGTGAGCCCATCTTCATTCTATGTAAGATATCTGTACCTTCAGATCATCCTTTATGCTGTCTGTGTTCTCCTCAATCCTCAACATAACATTCATCTGTGAAATGATGACTCATGTAGTCAATTTAATAAACCAGAGTACTTACCTGAAAAGTCTTCAAGGACTCATCAATCCGTTGGACAGCGTCTTTTATACTTGTAGCATCCTGCTCATTCTGGAGTATCTGTTTCCATGTTACCTTGTCAGAGAGCTTTTGGAGCTCAATGGCTTCTTTGACAAGTGTTCTGAGAAGAATGAAGTCAGATGAACAGCTTGTACCAAGGAACATACTGCACAAAATTGTCAATCCGCACACTTGCATCATCAGATTTTGCCTTCTTGTATGCTTCACTAACATCAGTGATACGCTTCATAAGAGTGTCTATCAAATCCTCAGTGGTACCCTTGTTGTCAGCAACAGCCTGGGGGTAATAAAGCCATGTTCAAACTCTGAGAAATCAACATACCTGTCCGAGATCTATCAAAACATTGACCTCGCGCTTATATTGAGGAAATCTAACCAGTGTCAAGGTGCCTCAAAGACGAAAGAAAACCTCAGATTGGCAGGCCATGGCTTGATGGTCTTGTCAAAAAAGATTGAGTCATTTCTGGATGGCACTCCTTTCAAAACTCCTGTATCTGTGACACACCGTCAGTTGTTGGTATCATGCCACCCGATGCAGCAAATGAATCAGCAACTGGATTTACTAATGATCAATTTCATCAAAATTGAATAAGGGCGAGACACACTGTCAGTTTTTGATGTCACGCCATCCGAATCGGCAACTGGATTTGATGTTGATAAATGGGGACTACCCTCATTACCTTTCCCCAGTCAATGTTTGTCGGTCTCAGAAAAAAGAAGACACACTCATTGGATTTGTGCCAACGGAAGGCGTAGATAAATTCAAATTTGTTGTTGCATCTGGCGGAGAGATTGATACGGTAAGACTATTCTCGTTACCTTTCCCTCAGTCAGCTTTGATTGACATCAGGAGAAAAAAAAAGAGACATACTCGCTGGATTTGCACCAAACAGGACTGGAGACAGATTGGCTGTTGCACCCGGTTGCGGGGCCGGTCTATCCCTGGAAGGCGACCGAGAGCTCAAACGCTTAGTAACCCAATCCTTGATCGGTTGTAGTTTGTTGGTCCTGGGCATCGTAATATGAGAGACAAAGGCAAGGTGAGTGGAGGAAGGGAAGGGAACTCCGCCTCATGGTGATGATCAGAATGACAGATGTGATCGGATTTAGAACGGCAGTTGCCTTCTTCCGTGCGCTCATCTATCCCGTTGCTAAGTAGAGGTTGGCTAATCAGGCCTTGATGCCGAATTGGTTAAGATTAGTCGAGACGAAAAGGTCTTCGGGTGGCTGTGCAATCCTACTCTGATGGTTCAGGATGGAGGACAATGAGAGTGTTCAGCGAGATATTGTTATCCCTGTAAGAAGCAGATATCATGCGAGAGGTGACTTGGACCGTGACACCAAGGAAACTATTGTGGATCTTCGTGGTAGAATGATGGTTCTTCCTCCGGAGGCGGACAAGATGACGTTGAATTCGTTTATTGAGGTTATTGGGGACCTATCAGATGCCCCGTAGCTCACATTTGACTTTTAACTTACAAGCTTTGTTCGTACCGCAGCTTCCGAATAAGCTCGTCATGACAGATTCGGAAGGACGGGATGGGTCACGTGGATTTGACATTTCTTTCCGATGCTAAACGTTCCGTGTTTTTTGCAGCTCGCAAATAATTACACCAGCGAGCTATTCTCATGCTCAACTCAATGCCACAGCCCTAGAGGAGCTCGGAGCCTTACTCTGTGCCACTGAAAGGGACTTGAGCGACACGAGACAGCTTAACTTGAGCTTAACAGGTGCGACAAGCGCAGAATGAGCCTAATATTGAACAACCCGCACTAAACCTACAGAGGGTGGCGATTCACTCGAAGCTTTCCTCGTCCCCGGACGGATCAGAGGTCGTGATGCTTATCAGGTCTAACCCGAAGCTGACTATCTATCGTTGGTAAAGCCCCAGAACAAAAGGAAGATGGCAAACGTTGCACCGGTAAGTTATTGCTGTTGAATAGCTCAAGTCGTCGTCTCCAGCTGTACCCAGTCCAGTATCGTTTGTTGCCCGTCCTTGACTGACAACAAACCCCACGCCATCATTCACAGTGAAGCCTTAGCCTTGCTTTCGGAATGAAGACGAATACTCGGTAAAATCATCGACTCGAGACGCGTGGTTACTCGGTTTCTCGACAGTTGCATCATCGAGCCATTCTGTGTCTCCGTGTGTCAAACCACGGAACGATACTTGGCGAGAGATTCTCATTGCTGGAACACTGGTATGGTGCTCTAGCTTTAAAGTCAACGCGGAGACGTCGTGGCCTCGAGGGTCGAATAGTCCCAGAAATACGGTGTAGCGCTACCTCGTCTCCCGACGGATATTCCGAGTCGCTAGGCTCAGACCAAAGTCATGACTTGACCGTCAATCTCATTCACGGTCGACTTTGAGAATTTTGGCCGTAGTAGTATACTGACTCTAAGCGCGTTATTACTAATACGCAGACATGTGACTTTCCTTCCTCGCAAATTGCAATTCAGTTTGTGGTCCCAGGATTCGAACCCACCCAATGGTTTTTCCTGGTGCCCTTGCCCCACACCCGGAACATATTACCCGAGAGTCAAGAGGATCAAGGCACTCCCGACATCCTAGATAGATTTATGTATAATACGGTTGACTTAAGGATTTCGACAAGGAAGTTTTCAACGAACGAAATTCGCAAGAAATTCGCGGACCCTATGCAAAAATGTTCCTAGCCCAAAATATTGGGAGGAAAAACCCGGGCCCATTTCAACTCCAACCCTGCCTCTACATCTTGGCAACCCCTGTACGAATGCCTCACCTAAATGGAGAGACGGCAGTGGCGGAGACGGGCTGCAGGCTGCAGCTGCTGGGTTCGTTTCGAGGCATGCTGGCACTATGCTGGCGGGCCCGGGATGTAACGCGTGTAACGTGTCGCGTTTCCGAATTGGGTGAAACTTACGTCGGACAAACAAGGCTTGGCCCATGCACATCGGCACACCGTCAGCCTTCAATTGATTATTGGTTTACCTTACTAATACTAATAGTCTAATACTAGGCACCCGTAGACGGCCGTGTCTGTAACGATTTTAACGGGTGAAACCTGTACCGTAACCGTTATATGTTTGGGGCCGCAGTTGAAACGGAACGGATACGGGGCACAGCCAACGGTACGGTGAGCAGCGTGATTGGAATTCACTAGTGTCATGACCAATTCCATTAGGCAGGGATCACAGACTCGGAGAGATAGGGAATTCAAGTATAAAATGGCGTTTATGTTTGCTCTAATTTCTCACCATTCTTCGTATTGGTATCCGGTTCGTCCGATATCCTTGCCCCATTACTATCCCATTACCACTCTTTAGTTTATTGGCCATGTTTTTCACCTCTTTAATGATTCCCACGGCTCTCGCCTCAGTCCTTTCAGTCCAAGCAGCACCCGGCGCTCTCCTCGTTGCCAACCCTCCTCCAGTTCCTATTCTCAGCAATGCCCCTGAGATAGCTTCCGGACTCTTGACCGCGCCCAGCTCAAACGATCGCTTAAAGAAGCTCTTGACGGATAGTAGCGGAAACCTCCTAACTGGTGACGCTCTCCGTCAACTGACAGTCTTCGATTTCAACCAGCAGAATCCGGATAGCGCCAAAGGCGGCTCCATCCTCCTTGCCACAATCGATAACTTTCCCATCCTCACAGGCCTCGACATCTCGGCTGCCGTATCTTTCGTCGCACCATGTGGGCTCAACATCCCGCATACCCATCCTCGCGCCAACGAGTTCTTTACTGTGGTGGATGGGATACTCGACACAGGGTTGGTCCAGGAGAACGGATTTAACACTGAGATTCAAACGCAGCTTGGGAAATATCAGGGCACAGTGTTCCCCATGGGCAGTATCCATTACCAGCAAAATCCGACCTGCAAGCCCGCTGTCTTTGTTGCCGCGTTAGATAGCTCCGATCCTGGTAGGAGCGACATTGCGACCAGCTTCTGGATGCTCTCCAGCGACGTGGTAGACGCTGCGCTGGGTTTCCCGACGACGATTGGGGGTGACAACATTGACGCTTGGAGGTCACACCTCCCCGCGAATTTGGCGGCAGGAGTCGATAGCTGCTTACGAAAGTGTGGCCTATCGAATGTCAGCTCTATGAAAGGTCTCGATGTGTAAAGTCATATTGGATTCGAACACTAATAGTGAAATTATATTTATATAATATCTATATACAACCACCTGCGCGATAGACAGCACAGACTTTTGATCCCGTAAGTACAAATGAACACGATCATAGTTGAACGTTGAACGTTGAACTCTGAGCAATGCAAAAAAGAAGGCTTTGCGACTGTGAATCCCAAGAGGAGGTGAGGTGGAAAGATTGCTCCGGTAACTAATAAAGAAGGTTTCTATCCTGGGGGCATGCACATACCACCCGAGCAATCAAAGATGGTAAAAAGCACACAATGGGAGTCGAACTCTGAATGACTCAAAAATACATCTTGGACCGACAACGAAGGATACACGCAGCAATTAAGCAACACGCACAGTCATGAGGATGGCTTATGCACTTCATGTAGACATCTCCTAGCCACCAAACCATCACACATGGTTACCAAGCACATCGCCGATTGCAACGATGCCTCGCACCTTCACCGTGTCCGTAATCCAAACCAGCACCGGCCAAACCCTCTCAGACGCACTCACCAACTCTAACCACCTGGCCAAAACGCGGGACAACTCCCAATTGGTCGTATTCCCCAACTCAGAAGCCTTCTTCCGGTATACCTGAGCAAATGAATGGGATTCGAACAAGATTCGAACTCCGAATGACTCAAAAACAACGTCGCTATAGAACACAATGTACGCATGCTAACCAAACGACACGTACAGTTATATATGTGTAGACAGCGACCAAGTGAATGCACCATGATACAGACTATATTTATCCCATACCACCACGATGCCTCGCACCCTCGCCCTCAGCGTCTCCGTAATCCAAAGTAGCATTGGATCTCGTAAGCACTTCGTGTAGGTAGACAGACCAAAGGTAGACCTACTGAATGATGATGATAATAAAACACGATCACTCGGCGATGCAAAAAATGGCTTTGCGACAATACCCACTGTGAATTATAGAAGGAGGTGAGCAGATTGATAGGTAACCACCGTGATCATGCTACCTGTGTCAGTAACGATATGGAGGAAAGATTGATTCGATGACTAATAAAAGAGAAACGTTTCTGTATCGTTTGGCGATCAAAGTATACTGTAACGTAGTCAATAAGAGGGTTGTCACACGTTGTTAAAAGACCGGTACTGAATGGGATTCGAACTCGTATCAGTTGACAAAAAAAGGAGCAACAACGTTGTGCATGCACGTACGCGGAGCCACTAAGCAACACGGACAGCTAGAAAGTTAGATATGCCATCTGATCTAGACATCTCTAGCCACCAAACTATCACACAGGGTTACCAAGTACATCGCCGATTGATGCCTCGCACCCTCTCCGTCTCCGTAATCCAAACCAGCTATGTTGAATCAAAGATATTGCAACTCAGATCATTACGGAACCGTTTCGAGTCTTGAATGTGCAGATGCTGTGACTTGTGTCAGCAAACTTGAAGATTGATTCGAGGAGTAATAAAAGAGTAGTCAATAGGAGGGTTGTCACATGTTGTCAAGAGGTGGCAAAATGTACTGAAAGGGAGTCGAACTCTGGACGTTCTGAATGATTGAGAAAAAGAAAGGGTGCAAGGGTCATTCATGCATACACGCAGCAACTAAACAGCACGTGCAGCTGTACTTATCGGGTATATGTACTTGATGTAGACATCTCTTAGCCACCAAACCATCACACGGTTTCGCCGATTGCAATCCCACACCGCGATGCCTCGCACCCTCACCGTCTCCGTAATCCAAACCAGCTACTGTCAATTCAGATCAATACGGCACCATTCCGAGTCTTGAATGATGATGCTGCGAATTGTGTCAGTAAAGATTAATTCGATGAGTAATAAAAAACTCAATGGGAGGGTTGTCACATGCTGTCAGAGGTGGTAAAATGTACTGAATGGGAGTCGAACCTCTGAATGAGTCAAAACAGGGTCCCAGCATGCGAGGAATACGCGCAGCAACTAAGCAACACGGACAGCTGTAATCATAGGCATATGCCATCTGATCTAGACATCTCTAGCCACCAAACTATCAATCCCACACCGCGATGCGTAAGATCTCGTAAGCACTTCGTGTAGGCAGACCAAAGGTAGACCCACTGAATGAATAATAAAACACGATCAGAGTCGAACTCTGAGCGATGCAAATAAAGAAGCCTTTGGGACAATAAAAAGAGTGCAACTCAGATACGGAAACGTTTCGAGCCTTGTTGTCTAGAGACCGCTGGTAAAAGGTACTGAATGGGAGTCGAACTCTGAAACGTTCTGAACCAAAAACACATGCTCAAATCATTTTATACATACACGTAGTAACTAAGCAACATGTACAACTGTATATACAGGGCATATGCACTTTGATGTAGACATCTCCTGGCCACACGGTTACCAAGTTAGCCCCACACCACAATACCTCGCACCCTCACTCCGTAATCCAAACCAGCATTAGATCTCGTAAGCACTTCGTGTAGGCAGACAAAAGGTAGACCCACTGGTTGATGATGATAATAAAACACGATCAGAGTCAAACTCTGAGCGATGCAAATAAAGAAGCCTTTGGGACAATAAAGAGAGTGCAACTCAGATACGGGAACGTTTCGAGCCTTGTTGTCTAGAGACCGCTGGTAAAAGGTACTGAATGGGAGTCGAACTTCTGGAAAACTCAAAAAGCTTGAGGCGTAGGAATACGCGTACCGACTAAGCAACACGTACATCTTTAAAAGCAGGGCTTATGCACTTGATGTAGACATCTCTTAGCCACCAAACCATCCCACACGGTTCCCAAGTAATCCCACACCACCACAATGCCTCGCACCCTCACCGTCTCCGTAATCCAAACCAGCACCGGCCCAACCCTGTCATCCACCCTGACGAAACTAACCACCCTAACCACCCTCGCCAAAACACGAGACTCCTCCCAACTAGTCGTCTTCCCCGAAGCCTTCATCGGCGGATACCCCAAATACTCCACCTTCGGAACCGTCGTCGGCGAACGCTCCCCCTCAGGCCGTGAAGAATGGCTCAAATACTGGGAGGGGGCTGTCGAAATCCCCTCTGAAACAATCACCCACATCGAATCGGTTTCGAAATCCCTAAACGTGTTTATGGTGGTGGGAATGGTGGAGAGAGCAGGTGGAACACTGTACTGCACAACGGTGTTCATCGATCCTTCAAAAGGATACATCGCCAAACACCGTAAACTCGTTCCGACGGGTATGGAGAGGGTGATTTGGGGATCTGGAAACGGGACAACCCTCCCCGTCGTCGAATTCCAAACGACGACGGATCCGGATGTGAAAGCAAAAGTTTCCGCAGCGATATGTTGGGAAAACTACATGCCCCTCCTCCGATACCACTACTACACCCACAACACCGAGTTGTATTGTGCCCCGACGGTGGATTCCCGGTCTGTGTGGATATCGACGATGATCCATATCGCACTTGAGGGACGGTGTTTTGTGCTTTC